>PVIA01004922.1:0-126395 GCA_004024845.1 Tonatia bakeri
AATTGAAGCAAAAACTAACAGCACTAAAAGGGAAATTTAGATAAATCCACAATTACAGCTGAGAACTTCAACACTCTTCTCTCAGTAATAAACAGAACTAGTAGTCAGAAAAAATCAGCAAGTATATAGGAAAACAGCAAAATGGTCACTCTAGAAAATGGCTTGGCAGTTTCTTTTAAAGGTAAACATACACTTACCATAGAAGGCAGCAATCCACTCCTAAGTAATTATTCTAGAGAAATGAAAACTATTTACCCCAAAACTTGCAGGAGGTAACACTGGAACAAACTGCAGTTTCTCGTTACAATGCCCCAACAGCCCAGGGGCCACACAATAGCACCCCCCTTTCTTAATCATTATAATCCAATAAACGTTCAAAGCCCTCACCCTTCAGTGCTGGTGTATCTCTCCATACCATGCCCCTCTCCTTCTTGGAGAGTGACTAAAAACTGCATTCTCTACAAAAAAAAATTGGATGCTCTAATTGTACGTCACGTTCTTCTCTCTATCTGTGCTGTCCAACACTAAAGCCACTGGCCACATGTACTCATTTAAATTAATCAAAATTAAATAAAATTTAAAATTCAGTTCCAGACTGCCACTAGTCACATTTCAAGTGCTCAGTAGCCCCAAGTAACTGGTGGCCACCAAACTGGGCAAATAGATAATGAGCATTTCCACCATCACAGAAAGTTCCATTGGACAAGGTTGGTCTATACCCTCACATACGTTAGATTGTTTATAATAAAAGTCAGCATGGAAGAATTAAAGCTTGCAGTACATACAGGGGTGAACAAAAGTATGTTGGGACTCAACCACGTCAGGAGGCAGTGGGACTAACCCAAGCAGGTCACTAAAATTCAGGTTTGCTTACTGATTTTCAAAGGCTACGAGGAATGTGTAAACAACAAAGGCCAGAAATTTAAGCACTTATGAGATTATACCTAAATGCACTGTGCCATTGTGACATTCTTCTGAGTTAATAAAGGTATTGTAATAATTATAACCTGTCCCCAGACGGGTAGGTCAGTTGGCTGGAGCGTTATCTAGATACACCAAGGTTGCAGGTTTGATCCCCAGCCAGACCACATACAGGAACTGGTTCAATCCCCATCAGGGCACATACAATGAATACGTGGAACAACAAATTCATGTTTACTCTTTCCCGTCTTCTCTCTCTCTCTAAAACTGATAAAATTTTTAAAAATCATAACCTGCATGTCTTTCCATATGAACAACTGTAAACCTACTTTTGCTCACCCTTGTATTATGATGACTGAAGGAAATAAAGGGAATGTAAGTGAAAAGCACATCATATGATCTCAAAAGTTATGCCTCTCTACTTTCTGATTGAATTATTAGATATTGACCTTTCTCCAGAAAATTCCCATAACAAAACAGAAACAAATTTTTTGTTATCTCTTCTAGATATCATCACTTTTGGATTATTTTAATATTTGGTAGAGGAAAAGCATTATTACTTTCATGTGAGTATAAAAGCTGCTCTTGACAGATGTGTTGTGAAAATGAACCCAGTTTTCATACCTTTGGCTTTAATGACCATGATCCTTTGCTGCAGGTCAATGAAGGGCTGGATCAGGCAGAGCCGGGGCTCCTGCTTCTGACTCAGGCAAATGCCATTGTGATTTACAACCATCCAGCTCCGGTCGTACAGCAACCCTTGATTTCCTACAGGCCACTCAGTCACCTAAACAAAAAGGTAAGCACATTTTAGGTCAGCGTGCCTCAAAAATGACCTTCACATTGTTGCACAGTGGCTGCACAAATACAGACTGACCAGGAATACAGCACACACTCCTGAAGGAAGAAAGGGAGGGAGAGAAGAAAGTTAAACAAAGAGGACACTGCAAAGGAGACAGTGCTGGACCTAGATACCTTGCATTCACCCTTCGGATCCACTTTCCACTTCAATCTGTTTTTCAAGTAGATAATGCATGTGCGTGGTACAACATTCGGAAGGAGCAAGGGGGAGCCCTGACTGGTGTAACTCAGTTGGTTGGGTGTCATCCCACAAAGCAAAAGGTCACCAGTTCAATTCCTGGGCACATGCCTGGGTTGTGGGTTCAGTCCCTGGTCAGGGTGCATACAAGAGGCAACCAATAGATGTTTCTCTCTCACATCAATGCTTGTCTCCCTCCCTTTCCCCTCTCTGTAAAAATAAATAAATAAAATATTGGAAGGAAGGAAGGAAGGAAGGAAGGAAAGAAGGAAAGAAGGAAGGAAGGAAGGAAGGGGGAGGGAGGGAGGGAGGGAGGAGGGAAGGGTACACAGGAAAAGTTAAGTCTCCACCCACCCAGCTTCCCAGTTCCCCTCCCCACGGTCTCTGTCACTCCTGCTTTCTGTATTCCTGCCACAGCGGTGGATGCCTGGGCAGGCAGATCCTGACTAGACACATATTTCTTGCACAACTTGTAGCTAAACTGGAATGGTCACTAATTTGATCCACATAAGTGTGAAAGTTTGGGGGCATCCTTCATATTTCTACAAAATTAAAATATAAATTATACCCGGTGCCCAGATCTTGCATTCTAATACCATCTTAAATAAAAAGAACCAGAGTTCAAGCCAGAAAAAAATTAGACTAAAAAAAAATGCAACATTTTAAATTTGGAAAAAAATAAATAAATAAAAATAATTAGGACCTCTTGGAAAAACAGGTGATTCCAGGGGTGTGTCAGGGAATATACAAGATGAGTCAGGAGCACCTTGTAGTGCCGGAAAAGTAAGATGTTAAAAAAAATGTCACAGGGATACAAGAGTCAACCCAAAGCACGCCCAGTGTTCAAAACGGGACAACCTGAAAAATCATAACAATGTAGTGCTGAATTATAACCCAAAGTATAAATATCCATGAGTCCACACTGATAAATAAATAAGTGACTAAATAAAGAAATGAAGGAGAAAAGTCTCATACAAAGACTCATATAGAAGAATCGCAAAATAATTGAGTGGATACTTCACCCTCGAGAAGCTGGAGCATACCTCCCTACCCCTCAAGGACAGGCTACACTCGGTGCCTTGCTTCCACAGACTACAGGATGGAAGTGGGAGGAGGGGGAACTTTACAGTGAAGAAACCTGGCAAACACGGTCTCAACCATGTGATCCCCGTTGGCATCAATAGTGACAAGTCATGTTGATAGTGTGCACCCTGATTTGATATGAAGAGAATAGCAATTTATGTCTGTGGTCCTTCCCCCAAAAAACCCATAACCCCAGTCTAATCAGGAGAAAGATACCAGACAAACCCAAATGGAGGACCATTCCAAAAATGCCTGATCGGTACTCCTTGAAACTACCAAGTACTGTGGATCTTTAGGGGGCCACCCCTATATCACACAGGGGTGCCCACTGCCTCAAATGGGATGAGGGCCATGATACCCACAATTCTCCTCTCCAGGGCTGAGGGACAGGGCTAGGACAAGTAATCACAGCTCCCTCTGGTGCCTGTGAGTTGGCCAAAATCACGGGCCTCAGACCAAGATTCAGGCCCAGACCAGGCCAACTCAGGCTGGCACCCACGTCTCAGCTCCTCTTCATCGATAGCACCCAGGTCCAGCTGTCAGATGAAGCCAGGGACAATGGCCTCTTTTCATTCCTCACCCTACTCAGCAGCACTCAGACAAGTAACCTACTACCTCACTTCCTGATGCCCTGACTCCTCTCCCTCCCAGGGCTCCACCTCGCTGCTGCTCCTCTGTCTCTTCTGCCTGCTGCTCCTCTCTCCCAACCTGCACATTTCAGGACGCCTCAGGGCTCAGTTGAGGCCCTTTTGGCTTTGCCTCCTCGCTTTGTGTCAGGTCATCCATTCCCCAGACCAGCCGCCCCATACGCTGACCACTGCCCCCTTTCTAGCTCCAGCACAGCGCCCCTCTGAGCATCAGACTCACACATCCACGGGCACCCTGGACTTTCCCTGTGCAGCACCAACTCCAGATTACCCCCAGGCCTGCCCTCCCCCAGCCTTCCCCACTTCATCAGCAACATGGCTGTGGACCCAGCAGCTCCAGCCCTCCTACACCCCTTCTTCACCCTCACACCCCACACCCAACCCATCGACAGTGCTCTCAAAGCATTTCTTAATGTTTTTTATTTCTTTTCACCTCTGCTGCCACCAAGTCATTCCAGGGGTCAACAAACTATGGCCCCCAGACCACATTCAACCCACTGCCTGTCTTTATAGAGCTTCGTGAACCACAGACGTGCTCACTCATTAATGCATAGTCTACGACTGCTCTCACACTACAACAGCAGAGCTGAGTAGTTACAGTAGAGATTGGACCACCTGCAAAGGCTAGAATAGCCTCTGTGCCCCTTGCCCCTGTATAGTATCAGCTTTAATATGACCCATTATCATCTCTTGCCTGAAAGATCCTTCTAAAACAAAAATGAGATCAAGTTAACTCCCTTGCTAAAACCCCTTCAATAGCTTCCTATTCCACTTAGAATAAAATTACCAAATTACACAGCCCTGTGTAATCTAATCTCTGTCTACCACATCTCACGATGCCCACCCTCCTCATCACTCCCCACCCTTTGGCCACATGTCTTTCTTTCAGCTTCTCCAAAGGACCACGCTCTTTCTCCCCTCAGGTCTCCTCACATGCTGTTCCCTCTGCCTGAAGCACCCTCCCCCCTCTCTGTACGCCTGCCTCCCAGGTCTCAGATTAAATGTCCCCGCCTCGAGAAGTCTTTCCTGCCTTCTCCAAACACAGTGCAAGTGCCCCCCAGCAATGGACTAAATGTTTGTGTCCTAAAAATTCATATGTTAAAATTCTAACCCCCAATGTGAAATGATTAGAAGGAGATTAGGTCCCGAGGGTGGAGCCCTCGTGAATGGGATTAGTGCTCATATAAAAGAGACACGGAGAGAGAGATCGCTTACACCTTCCATCACGTGAGGTCACAGCAAGAGACAGGCATCTGTGAACCAGGCAGTGAGCCCTCCCCAGGCACCATATCTGCCAGTGCCTTGACGTAAGATGTGCAGCCTCCAGACTGTGAGAAATAATTTCTGTTGTCTATTAGTCGTCCAGCTGACAGTACTTTGCTACAGCAACATGAACGGACTAAGACGCCACCCATCGGGGTTCTCTCTGGCATAGCCCACCTTTGCCCTCTTGGCCTTTATCTGCAGTGTGGCTCCATTCCTTTGGGGGGTGTTCAGTCTTGTGCCCGTTTCCCTTCTGGGACATTGCCCTCCCCGAGGAAGGAGCCATTTCCATTCTGCTCATCATCGTACACCAGGCTCTGGCCCACAGCCTGGCAGGTAGCAGGTGTTCAGTGTGTAGATTTTAAGTGAGCGGATGGATGGAATACCTTCAGCAATGTATGAAACCCTGCTGAGACTCAGTGTCCTCATGTGTAAAACAGAACACTAGTTCCTGCCCGTGCTACCTGTGCAGTGTAGCTGTCCTATGGAACATGACCTAGCTGTGAAAATAGTCCTGATACAAAAAGGAGACGGATTCTTCGCCCGCCTGCCTTCAGAAGTGGAGGTGAACTTGCTTGTTTATGGCCTCAGACTGGAGGACAGGCTTCTGTGGAACCACCCTGAAATGCAGGTTACAAACAGCCCTGACTGTGGTATGTCTGACCAAGAGCCAGATAGCTTGTCATCCAAGGGGCTCAGGAGTCTGCGACCTTTGCCTGGGACACACATAGATTATAAAGAGCCTCGCTTTGACCACAGCAGGGTGATGCCAAGATAGGCACTCCTGTCTCCCAGCTCGGGTGACCTCCAGGGCAGCACGTTTTAAAACATAACATAGTTTGCCCTGACTGGTGTGGCTCAGTGGGTTAGATGTTGTCTCATAAACCGAAAGGTTGTGGGTTCAATTCCCAGTCAGAGCACATGCCCAGGTTGTGGGCCAGGTCCCCAGTAGGGGGTGCAGGAGAGGCAACCACACATTGATGTTTCTCTTTCCCCCTCCTCTTCTCTAAAAATAAATAAATACAAGCTTTTTAAACACTTTAAAACATAACATAGTTCACTTCCACATGGAGGGCTGAGCAGAACAAATCACGTAAGAGCATGGACCCAAGGAGTCAGCAGACCTGGGTTCAAATCCCTAGTCTGTCATTTATTAGCAGGCAATCTGCATAAAGTGCTTAATCTCAGTAGCCCTCAGGCTCCATATTTATAAAATGGGGATGATATCACCATGTACCTCATATTATTGTTTCAAGAATCTAATAAAACAAAGCATATAAAATGCTTCAGTAGGGAGCCAGCCCATGCATTCAGTGAAAGTGATATCCATGATTACGAACAGTAACCAGATGTTCACCACACAGGGACAGGGTTCTCTCAAGGGTCCCCACAAGCAGAGCCCTGTTCATAAGTCAGCCCAAACCAGAAAAGGCAGCATATGAATGGCTCTACAGTTGTCAAAATACTCTGAACTTGAGTGGGATTTTCTGCATTTTTTCTTTTACTTTCTGTACTTTACTTTTTTCTTCAATTTGTAAAAAAAAAAAAAAAAAAAAAATGCCCTGGCTGGCATAGCTCAGTGGATTGAGTGCGGGCTGTGAACCAAAGCATTGCAGGTTCGATTTCCCAGTCAGGGCACATACCTGGGTTGCAGGCCACAGCCCCCAGCAACCACACACTGATGTTTCTTTCTCTCTCTTTCTCCTTCCCTTCCCTCTCTAAAAATAAATAAATAAAATCCTAAAAAAAAAAAGCTAACATTATAAAAAAAACATAATAAACAAAAAAGAAGCACTTTCTGTTCTGCTGTTAAACCCCTTATCTCACCCTGGCCATGTTCCTCAGTTGGTTGGGTGTGGTCCCATAACCCAAAATATGGGGGTTCAATTGCCGGTGAGGGTACGTGCCTGCATTGAGGGTTTGATCCTTGGTTGGGATGCATATGAGAGGCAACCAACTGATGATTCTCTCTCACAATGATGTTTCTGTCCCCCTTTCTGCCCCCATCCTTTTCCTTTCCTCTAAAGTCAACAACACATCCTCACGTGAGGAGAAAAAACCCTTACCTCAAACGCGGCACAGGATTTGATTGGGTAGAGGTAAAGGTTGGTGACGACATGTGGCCCAAGGTCTCCATCCAGGACTCCTGCTGCTTTCTCTGAAGGGGTCTCCCAGGTCCTGGTGGTCTCCGGCAGAGGTGGGTGCAAACCCACAGCCTCCACAGCAGTGGGCAAGTCAACCCGAAGCCTGGAGTCTGTGAGCGTGTCTTCCTGAGGTGGGGGAGGGCGTCTGCCCACGGTGTCTGGCAAGGTGCTCCCAGGCTCACTCTCTGCTGGGGGGGCCCCAGCCTCCCCAGGGGTGGGCTGAGGGACAGGCTGGCTACTTGGTGGGTGCAGTCTGGTTGCAGTGATGAACTTGAGAAAGGCTTGGGCATCCTCAAGAGTAGACATGTATCCAAATGAAACTCTCACCGACCCTGTAGGCTGCCCGTCTACGAGGTCCACATCGTCCCCACACACATGACCCGCCTGGAAGAAAAGGCAAACAGGTCAGCAGCTCCTCACAGGTAAATTGGAAACAGTTTTGTAAAACAAATGTTGTTCATTTTATAAAATCGAATTGCCCCAGAAAGCAGAATCGCAACTCTAATGTGCTGGGAGCCCGAGACAGTTTCACAAGAGCAGGGGCTCAAATTCTAGACTGCACTTTTCTCAAGTGTAAAATGGGGTCAACACCAATAACAAGGGGTCACTAAAAGCTTAACAAATACTTGATGGAGAGCATTTGCCCAGAGCTGCACACAGAGAGAGGAATTGAAAGACAGACCAAAGCTTCAGAGCACTGAGGGATCAACCTCGTGGTCTGTGCAGGATTGAGGTGGGAGACACGCCCATGGGCCACTCCTTTTAGCCTCATCAGAACCAAAGCGAGACCTGTATCCCTGAGAGCTGCCCTTTGAATACAGGGCAAGACAGAGATGCTGCCCCTGTGGACCGCCATCCTGAGGCCACTGCGAAAGCCAAAGGAAATTTGAGTGTCCCTGCTGGGCGGTAAGGAACAAAAGGCAGGAGGGTCCAACTCAGCTACCCAGTGTCGGTCACTGCCCGGGACGTCTTCCTCCCCCAGCACTAAATCCAGGTCAGTCTTCCGAAGAGATGGGGCCACAGTGTTCCATGGGGTCACAAAAACGGGAACTTCAGTTGTTTGTGTTCTGAGCTCGGCTCTCTCTCTTTTTAAATAAAGCCCAGTACATGGCTGTTTGAGATCTAGTCTATACAACATTTAGTGGCAACCCCCAAAAATGCAAGTTAGAAACCATTTCGAAATAAATAACGGCTCCTTCCCACTCAAACTGTTTTTATGACATGGCTCGAAACAGGCTATACATTGAAGGGAAACACCTCAGCCCAGGGGAGGCAGGGAAGGAAGGGACTCAGAGAGAGGCAGAACCCTGCCCCTGCCCCCCCCACCCCCCCGCCAGGAGGGCCGGGAGAGGAGCTAACCAGCAGGGAGACTTTTACCCTCGTAGGACTGAACTAGTTATGGGCACTCTGCATGTACGGGCACATTCCCAGGCTTGTTTGCCCCATGTTAAAACCTCTATTCAGCCTTTAAATTTTTGCCTTCAAAGTAAAAAATGACTTTCATGGAGATACTCTCTTGAAGCATTTTCTCTATTTTTGTTAACCCCTTTTGCTTTGCATATCCACAGGGTGGGCTAAGAGAAAGGAACCAGCCCCCACGCCAGACAAGTGGCCAGCCTCCAGAGTTGTTGCAGGCACCCCACTGGGTGTTGCTGACAAGCGTTTGGGCCACAGGGCCTGATACCCACCTGGAGATGCTTCTTGACCATCTCGTCACTTAGCCCCAGGTGCCTCTGGCAGGCCCCAGTGTTACAGAAGCAGCCCGTTCGCACCTGGATGTTGTAAAGACTGGCCATTTTCTCCACCTGCGGGTTTAACGTGACATGGTACTGGTGTTAGGAACGTCCAGTTTTACTCTGATTGCCTGGGAGAGAGTCTCAGATCAATATTTGGACCTTTCTTTCCTAACAATAAAATGAAAGTATGAGCCTGCAATTTGGCTCCAAAGTGCCATACTCCATCACAAGTTTACTAAACATGTTTTATAGGATGTCATTGATAATTAAAGTGTATCCCGTTGGGCCGCAGATGTGTTCCAAGTTAGGGCCCACACACTGCAAGTGAGATTAATAAGTGCAAAACCAGAGTGCGGCTGGGGTGGGGGGTGGGGCAGCCACATGGTGTGTTCTGCCACAGGTTGACCACAGAGCAGGCCCCACTGAGCCACCTGTGTAGGGTAGATGGAGTCAGTCTGGCTTCCTCACCCAGGTGTCTGGGGAACTAAGATAAGCAATGTTCCCATAGCCTCGAGACTGGGTCCAATACACTGTATTCCCATAGCCTGGAGCGGGCTGGCATGGGCAGAATCTTGCTGTGTTATACTATGTATCCTGACACCATGCCAGCTTTGTGTGCATGTAGTTCCCACTGAATGCCACACAGGGACATGCAGTGTGATATGCAGAATGACACACAAGGGGACATGCAACTTGTGGCATGCGTGGCTTGCCCACCCATGAATAAAGACCTGTCAGGCATCCTCGTGGCTCCAAGCATTTTCTTCTGTCTCCCCCAATCCCGTGAACCTGTTCCACAAACCAGTCCCTTGAACGGCCCTGACACAACCACTCAGAGCAGCCCCGCCTGGGCTCACAGCCTGGACTACAAGCACTGTGTGTGCACACTGTGCACTACTAATTTGCTTTTCATAATGTCCCTAACTCTGGGGCTGAATCTCAGAACTGCTGTTCAGTCCAGAAGTTCTAAGGTCTTTCTGGTCCCCTGGAAGCTCTGGGAGGTGATTCCTGTTCACTCAAGGTGCAAAGGCAGGGTTAGCCTGGGGGTTATGTGTCCCAGCTCATCTGGCTGTGGGTCCAGAGCTCCATTCCCCTGAGGGCCTGGAGGTCATGAGGGTCCTCAGCCCTGGTGGCTCAGGTTAAACTCAGGGGAGGCACCTGACTGCATTCAGAGAAACAAAGGCACCCAGCTGGGTAAGGCTTTGAAACTTTTCTCCCTGCGAAGTCACACATGGGGTGGCAGAGACGGTCCTGAAGATACAGCACTCTCTGCAGACCACAGGTTCCCATGAGGTCAGCCTGGGCCCTGGCTGGACTGTGCATGGCAACGGTGCCTCCCCAGTCAAATCACGGCTCTCTGCCCTGGACTGTCAGAATGAGAAGCTATTCTCTGGGCTGAACTGAGAGGCCCCTGGAGAACAGCTCTGCTCCTATATCCTTGGCGACCAGTTCATTGATAAGGAGATCTGATAATGAAATCTCAGGAGTCCCAGGCTCTCTGAGATGAGACCTGACAGCACCCCTGGGTCTGGCCAACTCCATGTCCAGAGTCAGGTGGTCTCCATTCAGAGGGCAGTGCCTGGGGAAGTCTCTCACTCCCCTGCCCTAACTCCTGCCAAGATGAATTAGAAGACTCCTAAGACACCCTTCTCCCCACCCACTCCTAGTTATCAGTGCTGTGAAACAAGCCACCCACATTTGGTAGAATAAAACAACAACAACCATTTTATTGTGCTCCCCCCATGCCCCGCCTGGTTATAGTGAGTCAGTGATTCAGAAAGGTCACCGAGGAGACAACTTGACTCTGATCCATGATTTCTCAGTCTTGGCTGGGAGGACTCAGAGGCTGGGCGTGGTGTGGCGTCTGGGGTTGGAATCATCTGGAGACTGGCTTACTCATGTGTTCGTCGGGCCTACCCTGCCAGGCCGGCCTAAAACAGTCCTGCCACCATAGTGCCTGCACTTGGCCTCTCCCCATGGCTTGGCCTCGGACCCCATGACAGCCCTGGGGTAGAACATCTTACATGGTAACTCAGGGCTCCAAAAGTGAGTGACCCAGGCAACAGTGCCAACTAGCCTCCAAAGCCATGCAGTGTCACCTGTGGCATTTTATTGATCATGAGGAAATCACAAACCCACCCAGATTCAAGGGGAAGAGACAGGGCCTCACATAGAAGAGAATGTGGGTAGAAGGTGCTGTTTTGGTCACCCTTTCTTTCGTTGTAATTTTCCATCGTGACTGAGTTCCCCCTCACTCTGAGCCCTGCTGAATCCCACACAGGCCCGGCCTGTGCCCAGCCAGGCGAAGAAGTCGGCTGCTGTGGCTGGAAGAGCCCTGTGTCCAGGGAAGGTGAGGACGCAGCCCGACCACAGGGCAGCACCAGAGACTTCTCCCCCAGGAGCGTCTGTGCTCCGTGTTTACTGAGCACTTGCTTCGTCCCAGGCCCTGTGCTAAGGGGCTGTAATGTTGCACCTCATTTAATCCTCAAACAACACAATCAGCAAGGAGCATTGTTATCCTTACTTCATATAGACTTGAAGTTTAAATTAACTTGCTCAAGTTCACAGAGCCAGCAAGAGGCAGTTAGAATCAGAATGCATACTCTTAACCACTGAGTAGAGTGATTCCACCAAAGGGACAAAGAAATTAGGAGGCCTGAGTATCAAAAGCAAGAACCCAAAGGTTTCTCATAGAAGGCTAAATTCTTTTACATATTGCCTGAAAGACACAGCCAAACCCAGCCATGACACCATCTGGTCCCCACTCTGTGAAGCTCCCTTAGCCCAGGAGAACATAGCTGGACTTGGCTGAACTAGCATGTCTGGCCAAGCCTTGGCCCTGGGATCCACACATGTGACCAGCTTCCTCTACAAATGCACAAAGGGAGACATGTGTCCTGTGGAAATAACTTTTGTAGAGAAGTCAGGGAGGCACCTAGAGAGGCAGCTCTTTCTCCCTGGTGGTTCCGCTTGTTTACAGCTTCTCTGAGCAAAGGAGAAATTCTTTCCCTGCTCTGCCTGCCATAGCACACTGCATAGTCTATCTTCTTCTATCCCCCAGGAAGCACAAATTTATTTTAGGTTTAAGAATAAAATTTATGTTGCTCTGGCTAGTGTGGTTCAGTGGATTGAGTGCCGGCCTGCAAACCAAAAGGTCGCTGGTTCAATTCCAAGTCAGGGCACATGCCTGGGTTGTGAGCCAGGTCCCCAGTAGGGAGCTCTTGAGAGGCAACCACACATTGATGTTTCTCTCCCTCTCTTTCTCCCTCCCTTCCTTTCTGTCTAAAAATAAATAAATAAATAAAATCTTTTAAAAAAAGAAGAAAACTTATTTTACCACTGACTTAGAATAATGTATTTAAGAAGGCAAACCTTTTGTTGTCAATGCATTTTACACACACACACACACCCAAAAAAACTGAAATGCATGCTTCTGGGTGTGCTGAGGCTGCTTCTGTGGGTGCACGACTAAGAGGCTCCGGGGGTCTGCGGTCAACCCACCCAACACCAATGTTGGTGAAAACTGACATTGCCCCCAGAAGAATATTTCTCAAAACTATTCCTGAGAAAGCTTAGGGCTATTCAGAAGAGAAGGAAATGATTCCTTGAGAAATGGATTCTGTTTAAGAAATTCAGTTTAACAAAGGTGTTAATCATCTTCCAAGCTTATTTGATGATCAGATCTGCTCCTCACAGAGCAGCTGGAGGAACTCAGGCTCTGGGAGAGACCGTGGGATCCCCGCACCCAGTCTGTGCCACGTGCCACTCCATCAGATGACCACCTACCGCCATGTCTGAGTGCTTGGTGTCACTGTGGGCTTTTTAAAGGACTGGACAGCGACCAGCTTACTCATCTGTGGCAAGAATGCAAGCAGTTACCAACCCACAAACCCCTATTAGCACTATTTCCCCAAGAAAATAGATACAAAAAATATATCTGCAGAAACTATTTTATAACCAACCTACCAAATCCTTTGAACTCATAATATGCATAATATTTCTGAACTGTGACAGAAATAGGGCTATTGTAATACTAAGAACATCACTTCTACTTGCCATTTTAAAAAAAAGTTCTGCTTTCCAAGCAACATGCAAATGGTGGAAACAGGCCCACAATATTAGATGACATTGTGATATGGTCTCATGTATCACCGGGCCTACCAAGCTGTCTGTACATAAAATGACCTCAGACATGGTGTTCAGTCTACATGGCCTTTCTGTCTACACAACTTCAGGGTGTTTTTCCCTTGCTAGCAGACCTCAGCTGTCCCTCTCCACCGCTGTCAGAGACTCGGCCTCTCTCCACTTGAAATGAATTATTTTGCCTGAATAAAGAGGGCCGGAGAACTGAAAAGCTGTTCTTGCTTGAACTGCATGTAGATGAAGGTCAAGGGCCTCTTAGAAAGGGCCAGTGGCCTCTGCCACTACCCGTGGCCTTCGCCACAGCTGCTGCAAAGGTCCAGAAGCCCTAACTGCACACTTCAGGGTTGGAAAGGCTGCAGCGTTCCAGACAAGAGCAATTCAGTTGTGAACAGGGGAGCATGATGCAAAGGAAACCCACCTGGGAGTAGCCAATGATGATCCCCTTGTCGTCAAGCACATTAAAATTGATGATGGGACCTTGCACCTCTGGGCTGCTGAACTCAGAGTCCCTGTAGATCCGCACCACGGGGGCGCCGTTGGGGTACCGGAGAGACGACAGGGCAGTGTGGGTGTACTGGGCCAGGGCAAAGGTGTGCTGCCTTACGTTCTCCATCCCACCTCAAAGACAATCACGGAATGTGGTTACTAAGGACACCGTTCCTACTCGTCATTAGAAAAGAGATCTGAGTTCCAAGCATTAACTTTACATAGAATTAGTAACTTTATATATAACTTTGTATAGGGGCATTAACTTTATATAAAATTCACTCACTCGTTTTTAAGTAAACAAACTCATTATAACTGGAAAACTTGGACCTGATAGTACTGACTTTAAGTACTTGTAAATATTTGGGACTGCCCCACCCTAGTTGGTGTGGCTCAGTGGATTGAGTGCCGGGCCTGAGAACTGAAAGGTCACAGGTTCAATTCCCAGTCAGGGCACATTCCTGGGTTGAGGGCCAGGCCCCCAGTTGGGGCGTGTGAAAATCTGGTGTTTCTCTCCCTCTCTTTCTCCCTCCCCACCTTTTTCTAAAAATAAGTAAGTAAAATCTTTAAAAAATATATATTTGGTACTGCCCCTATGATAAATGCTTAGGTCTCTGGTACTAAATAAGAGTTTACCATTGCTGAATTGTTCCACAGGAATTCATTGCATCCTCTTTTTTTAAATATATAATGGTACTTAGGTATTCAGATAATTGAGACCGTTTAGGAACAGATAGTAAAAGTGTACAATTTTGTTTTAATGTATTGTTCTTTTGCTGTTTATTTTTGTTAATGTTTAAATCATTTTAGTATAATACAAAGCAACTAAGGATATATGCTACAACATGATTAATCATTTAAAACTTTGTGCTACGTGAAATAAGAGGGGAAAAAAGGACCAAGATTGTACTATTCCCCTTATGCAGGGTGCCTGGAGCAGGCAAGTGCACAGAGACAGGAAGGAGAGCAGAGGTCCTGGGGAAGGGGCGGCAGTGGGGGGCGGGGTGCACGGCACAGCGACGTGAGTGCGCTCAGTGCCACCGAACTGTGCACTTCGAAGTGGCTAAACCGGTGATTGTATATATATCTATCTCACCAGTTAACAAAAGAACAATTAAGTTGGAAAAACCAGGGTCTGCCTTATGGGAAAACCAATATCGTCGATCTGCTTTCAAGCATGCCCTGGCCCTGTCAGACCCTGCCCTTGTGTTTTGGGTCCCATGTTAATATCTTCCCTTGGAAAGTGCTCATTTCTCAATGTCTATCTTGATTATCTCCTCTGTGTCCTGGATGATGCCCACTCACTTCCCTGCAGGGCAACCCTGTCTCCCCAGGAATCCCATCTGCCCCCAGTGTTGGGCTACATCTGCGGACCTGCAGGGTCCCATTAGTGTAACTGAAGAGAAAGAGGAAGGACTGCCTAACCGCTAAGCCACGCCCCTGGTTCACTGCAGCACCCCGCCCCCCGCCCTCCGTAAGGATGGTAGGAGCAGCATCACTCAGTTCGAGAAACTCAGCCTCTACCCAGAAGTAGCACCCAGGAGCACAGCAGGATGGTGGGTGTCTGGCTCATGAGACAGTTTCTTCTAATCATGTACCTGTGTCAAGCTCCATAAATGGGAGTGGCATCTGTCTGTGTGTCAGCCTACAGTGAGTGCCCCCATCTGCCCCAACACCCTAAGAGCTTGGCAGGAAGGAAAATGTGCATCGTTGCCAAGGCCAGCATCAGACACAGTGGTTGGAGGCTCGGGGTTAGGTGTTAGTGTGTCCTGGGCTTACATCCCAGCCCTTGCAATTACAAACTCCCTGACCCTGGGCATTAACCTCTCTGAGCATAAGCTCCTTCATGGATACAGTAGGCTCAGCACCTAGCTCCCCAGCACAGCTACAGCAAGAATCCCACAAGGTAAGAGCTGAAAAAGGCCTCAGGATCTATAACCAAGCCCAGGCCAGGAACCCAGGATGTCTCCTCTGCTTCTGGGAAGCTATTAATTCCCAGGTCTCTTACCTGTTAAAACCTTCTCTTAACAGACAAAAACCCAAAAGCCCCAGTCTCCTGCTTTTGTCTCAGTAGTCACGGTGAAGTTCTTTGGAATTAGCCTAAACTGCACTCACTGATTGTCCAGCTGCGTGTGCCAGTCCCCGGCACAGACTCTCCTTCCTCTGAACCACACCCCCGCTAGGGGCCCTGGAGGACATGGGCTACAGAAGCAAAGTCCACAGAGATAAACGTCCCCCTACCTGTGAGGCGCTCTAGGGCATCAAATCCATGTTTCAGCGCTATCACGTCAAGGAACGAGATGGTGCCGTCTTCAAACCTGTAACCAGGGTGTGGGGAACAGGGTCAAGCCATGGTCCATGTCTCCATGTGCATTTTGTGGTACGCAACAAGGTTTCGATTCTAGGCTTAGCCATAATCTAGGAGAACCTTCCCTCTGCTGCCTTGGAAACCGTTGCTCTCTCCCCCTGAGGACAGAGGGCTTCACACAAGCCCCACCTGGCTGCCTCTGTCCCTGATCCTCTCTGAAGCTTTCTCAGGATGACTGGAGGCAGCGACAAAAGGCCCTAAAAGACAGTCACCATCTTTAGACATTAACAAGCAGAGAGAGGCTTTGCTGCCCCAGGAAGACTTTGGACTTGACAAAACCTCAGGTGCTCTGGGCTCCTGAAAATGCTGCACTTGACCGTGAGAGAACACGACTGACAGGGCCTCAGTTCAGGGTGATCAACCATGCAGCTCTGGGGGTCTTAACCAGAGTCTGTGATTCCAAGGTCTACAGAACCACAGGCTTTGGTAAATAAAATAAAATAATAAAAATAAAATAAATAAATTATGAGGCTCTCAATACAGCAGATGTACCTCCTCTTGACTATCAAGGTGTCTGTATGTTGGCATTTTATAATTATTCATTCAGTCAAAATATTCACCAAGTCTTTACTGTGCTGGACACTGATCTAAGTGCTAAGGATGCGGCAGTGAACACGACGGGGGAAGCCCCTGCCCTCATGGAGCTTCCATTCTCCTGAGGGCGTAGAAGTGAGGAACAACAAGCAACACACATGCAGAGAGAAGCCAAATAAGCAACAAGCCAGGTAGTGACGAGTGCAACAAAGAGTAAACCGAGGGCTGGAGGCTACGTCAGACCAGCCGGTCAGAGGAGGTCCTCTCCGAGGGAGATCATTTGAGCAGAAACAGAGGGGAAGTAAGGGAGTGGGGAAAAGTGCCCATTCTGAAGCAGCAAGGTTCCCAGTTTCAGAGTGAACAGCATTCCCAGGAGAGGGTGCGGCAAACACCCTGAGCAAGCAGAGCCCAACTCAGTCACAGAGCAGCAAGGAGGTCCATGGGGCCGGTCGGGAGCAGGCGAGGTAGAGAGTGGTAGGACACACAGTCAGAGAACCTCCACCCTGCTTGGGATCATTGAGGCTCCAGGGCTCTAAGCAGGGAAGAGTGACAAGATGGGACCTAGACTTTGACAAGACACCCCTGGCTGCTGCAGAAGCTATGGGGAAATGGAGACATGAGGCGGTTTCAGCAAGGACGAAGGATGGCGGCAAACAGCTGCCTGGTACAAGTTGAAGCTTGTAATGGGAATATTGTGTTTTGTATTCTAATAGTCTAGGGATAAGATTTGCTCAAAATAGTGTTACTGCAACATTAATTTCCTTGTAAAACTAATGGTAATCAATAGACATACAGAATTAATAATTAATCTATAATGAATAAATTAATTGATCGCTAATGAATTAGTTATAATCTTTAATACATTAAACATTATTAGTTAATAATAATTTGTTATTAATTGGTCGAAAATTATTTCTTAATCAATAATTAATGGACTCTTAGGGGGAAAGGAGGGTCGTCTGTCTCCATCAAATGTTATCAAATAGAAGAGATTAACACATGTTCCAGGTAACATGCTCAAAAAATGTTTAGGTTGTGTGTTAAATTTCTTGAGTTCTAGTCCCAAGTCCACAAGAAAAGAGTTAGGCTTCTAACTGTAAATAAAGGCCTTCAGGTTCCTGGGAACCTTGGTGTGGCACCTGCTGTATGTGAGGCAGCCCACCCAAATCGAAGGAAAGTGGTCTGGTCCAGCCCAGTCGGCCAACACTCTGCCTGAAAGAACCACCCCACTTCTCTCTGCCTTCACCCAACCTATCGGCTCAGTGAAGTCGGGTTGCTGCCCTGGCCAGTGTGGCTCAGTTGGTTGGAGTGTCATCCCAAAGCCAAAAAGTTCTGGGTTTGATCCTGGTCTGGGCCTGGGTGCATGCGACCCCTGGTGGTCGAACAATCCCTGGTCCAGGCGGGTGTGGGAGGAACCAATCGATGTTTCTCACATTGATGATTCCCTCTCCCTTCCTCTCTCTCTAAACACAATAAAAAAAAGTCCTTGGGTGAGGAGTACAAAAAAAAATTGGGGTTGTCATTCTGTTCTGCCTTTAATTTATATGTTGTGCCTATCTTTCTATTCTCACTTAGTCATATTACATGCTATATTATCACACTTGAATTCAAAACATTTTACATTAGTGTTCCTGTTTTAGAATCCCCCACCTATGGAGAAGTTCTGAATAAAAACAGACATTAAATAGCCTCACCGTGTGTTGATGCCAACTCCATCTTGGTGCTTCACCTATATTAGCTCTAAAAAAATTGTATCCTTTTAGAGGCCCACTTTATGGGAAAAACAAGAGGGGCAGAGATCAAGTCACATGCCCCTGTTCCCACAGCTTCTGTGTGCTGAGGCCAAGATTCACTCTCCAGCAGCAAACCAGCTCTGGGGTCTCCACACTTAACCAATAACTCCACTGTCAAAGCCACACCCCTTTCTGCAGGACCCTTGAGCCTGCACCTGGGTCTGTGGGGGATCTGACCCCTTTTCCCATCCAGCCTCAGGCCTTCTCAGACACCAGCAGGTGACCCAACCTGTCCCAACCCCATGGAATCCACTCCTGTTGGAAGCAGCAGAACCCTGATTTAGCTTCCATTTTCATCCTCTCCCATATTCAGCCTTGTAGGTACCAGCCATAGCCTTCTGGGAAATTCCCGAACATAGCCCACATCGCCTGCCCCTGGGCCTGTGGAAGACATGTAGGCCATCAGACGCCTGTGCCATTTGATGACAAGTAGCTGCCAGCCTTCCAATGTTCTCTGTAACTCACAGCGGGGCTCACGGAGGCTGCTGTCAACAGCACCCCACAACCCTGGTGGCCTCTAGTTTAACTGATTCCTCTTATAAACTAGGGCCAAGATGCGCTGATTCTAACAGCTGTAAACCAGCTAAAGGATCTTCAGATCCTTTTACCTCTCTGCTTGCAGCCTTTTCCTGCAGGCCCTTGAACTCCCACAGCTGGGAAGGATCAGACAGAAGCAGAGTTCACCCAGCCATGGACCTCGGCCTCCCACCGCTGAGCCCAGCTGCCAGTAAGGGACACCTCCCCTGACCCCAGTGGCCCAGCCTGGTCCCCTGCACAACCCTGCAGGGGGCCCAGGCCGGACGCCAGACTTGCTGAACTCTTGCCCAGGCCACACCCACAGTGAGGTTACCTTTCGGCCACCGACTGTCTGGGGATATAGAAGTCTTCTCCTGCAAGGTACGCAGCGGCAGTGCCTCCTCCGAAGTAGGTTTTCCTCAGCAGGGGAGCCACCCGGTTATGCACCAGCAGAGCGCCCAGGCCGGTGGGGAAGCCAAAGATCTTATAGAAGGAGAGGGGGACGAAATCAGCCTGGTGAACCGACAGGTCCAAAGGGGAGGTGCTCACGTAGGAGGCTGCGTCCAGCAGCACGTACCACTTCCCAGGCACGCCCACAGGGCTTGTCTGGCCGGACTTGACCTCCCCTATCCAGGACAGAGGGTACCGGGTCCCGGAAAAGTTACTCTGAGCTGGGTAACAGAAGAGATGCACAAGCTGGCAGTCGGGACCGCCGGTGGCGGCGCCCCGCTTCTCCGCCAAGCACATGTCCTCTGGCCTGATTGGCACGCAAGTGGCGTTCTTGGCTCTGGCAACTGTCCTCATGCCCACCACGGAGGTGTGGTTGTCGGTGAGGTAACAGAACAAACTCCCGCGGCTCTCCGGGCCTGGGGACGCCCAGGGGAAGGCCTCTGCCACCAGCTTCAGGGCGGCCGTGCTCCCGGCTGTGAAGACCACACTGTAGTCGTCTGGGGAGGCGTGGAAGTGCGCCAAGATCCTGGAAGAAGCACAGTGTGGAGACAACCACTTGGTCTCGCTCCAGGGTCCAGTGTTTGGAATTAGCTGCATTTCTACTAAATGTGACATCTCTCTACCTCAATAGCCAAAACACAAACACATGAACAAACACACACCCAGATAGGCTCTGCCATCACTGTGAAGTTAGGGCAGGTACAGAGGTGGTTGTGGGAAGAGGTGACAAATGCATTCAAACTGGCAAAATCACCTTGCCTCCCAACTCCCTACCACCCCCATCCCCCCCACCACCCGGCCCCAGGAGAAGACAGAATTCCACAACTACCTTCATCTTATTTGAAAACAGCCCTCCCGACACACACACACACCTGCCTACTATGTGGCTCTGTCATAACAAGTTTTAAGTCATTAACTTGTTTCACACTGCTTTGAATATTGGCAACCCAGTATCCTTTTCAGATTGGAAATAATTTAATATTGTATGAATTCAAGTAGCTTTAGGTACCACCTGAAAATTATTTACCAAAAACTAATTACATATGGAAAAATATAAAGAGCTTTTTTAAAAAGATTTTTTTTTTTAGGCAGAGGGGAAGGGAGGGAGAAAGAGAGGGAAAGAAACATCAATGTGTGGTTGTCTCTCACATGCCCCCTACTGGGGACCTGGCCCACAATTCAGGCAAGTGCCCTGACTGGGAATCGAACCAGCAACCCTTTGGTTTGCAGGCCAGCACTGAATCCACTGAGCCACACCAGCCAGGCTAAAGAGCTGTTCAATGTGCGACTATTATTTTTAAAAAGAGGGGATGAATAAAACAAGATGCCTAAGGAAACATGAAAAGAAAAACCAGAGAAACTGTTTTTCTTCTCTCTAAAAACAAGACTTACAACCTGGGTCACTCCTCATCACTCCGTTCCCCAGGAGCCATGGCACCAGCCTGGGGCCGTACACACAGCGTTGCACGCTTCAGAGCTGCCTACCTGCGCCTCTAGTCTTTCCCTCTCGGCACCTACTCATTCTCACCTTCCTGTCCTCTGACCCTGATCTTTATGTCATTATGTGTGTGGCCATTTAGCTGAAAGTTATGTTTCTGAAACCAATTCAGACCCTCTGTGGGATGCAGGCAGGTAGTAAGAAGAAAGTCCATACACCTGGGATTGCCCGCTCAGGCTGGCGCCCCTGGTACTCACCTGTAGCGTACCTGCTCCACGGTGTCATGGGTGAGCTTACTGCTGACATTCTGGCTGTGAGGATTACCTGGCAGGTTACAAAGACAAAGCCATCAAGTCACTCACTACTTATGTTCCTCCAAAACCCTGTCCCTCAGTTTCTGAAAAAGTTAAGCATAAACTATCATACGTCCCAGAGACTTTGTTCCTATGTATTCAAGAGACATAAAAACAGGTTCACACACAGAGCCATGCGCCTGAATGTTCGCAGCAGCTCTATTTGTAAAGAACATAAATGTCCGTCAGCTGGAGAACAGAGGGATAAAATGTAACATGTCCATACAATTCAAAATGATCTGTCAGTGAAAAGGAACAAACCACTGGCTACGTCGTGCATGAATCTCCAAAGCACACTACGTGAAAGATGCCAGACACAGAGACCACGCATTGTATGATTCTATTTACAATCTCCAGCAAAGGCAGCTGTGTAGGATGCAGACAATAGTAGGTCAGTGGTGGCCTGGGCTGCAGGTGAAGGGATGGAGGGTGGGCGCTGAAGGGGTGGGGGAGCAACGGAGATCAACTGTGAATGGGCATCGGCGACCTCACTGTGGGAGTGAAAATATTCTAAACGATGTATAGTGATGCTTGCACTACTCGGTAAAGTTACTAAAAACCATTAAATTGTATTCTTGAAACAGGTGAATTTTATGAATATAAAATATAACTCAAGAAAGCTGTTAAGCAAACAAACTAACAAAACAAACCCCTCTCCTCGCTAGGAAAACAAGACAGGATCTAGGAAGGGCATTTTGGACCGGGAGTCAGCTCAGAGGCAGCCAGGCCAACACAAGACACTTTTCTGCAGATTTCCCCGCAGGCACCCAGTACCATTCTGTTCATTAACTCCAGGGAGCCAAGTCGACACACTCAAGAGGCTGCCCTTTCCCCTAACCGTGGGACAGGGCCATGACACCACACCACCTCAGTCCCCATCTGTCACCTGCACCTACTCACACCCCTGCTACTGGCACTGTGTCTGCAAAAACACATATGTCTCCTCCTCCAAATGTTTGCAGGGGGCCATTACCACTCCCCAGAGCCACGCCTTCTCAAAGCGAAAGGCTCTCCCAATTTCACCTTTCCCTTGTCAATTTCTAGATTTTCTCCCTGGACCTGGTATGGCCCCTGTGTCTGTCCCAGAGTACCTCCCTCAAAACAGGACCCCCAATGGGAACACAGATTTTTCCAAGGACCTGTCCTGCCAGGCCTGGTCACCAGCATTCCCAGGAGCAAGACCACATGTTCACATTAAGGCAAATCTTGTGATTTTCTGTTTTGGGAGTTTTGTTTCGGTTTCCTCAAAGTACACTGGGTGTTTGGCCATTGAATCTACCAATATTCCTTTTCCAGGTCAGCCAGTAACCTGCAACTTGCCCAGGTCGCCTTTCACCCCCTTGGTTTGTAGCCCCGTTGTCATTAGGACCACCTGTATCATCTCTCCGGTCAGCCCCTGTCCCACCACTATGACTCTCACACAGGTCAAGGAAAGAACTGTAGGTCTCTTTGAGAACCATGGATTAAAGTCAAGATACAGTGCTCTGTGGGCATCTTCCCGGAGACTGTTCCCCGGATGTAAGTATCTGCTGGCTATCAGAGCCTTAGTGTGGCAGGACAAGGTGTCGTGACCTGGGGCATCTGGTGCAGGCTAAGGGCTTGCACTCTGGAGCCAAACTGCCTAGAGACTTACTCCCCCTCTCCCCCCAGCTGAGGGTAATTACCTGCTCTCCTGGGGGCCCATTTCCTCACTTGTACAACAGGGGTGATAATAGAACCTAGCTTGTCAGGAGACGGGAGAGATAACAGAGATGAAGCACTGGAACAGGACCTGAAGTGCCAGGAGTGCTCAGTACAGTTATTATCCATTGTTATTAACATTGCCACTGTTGCAGCTACTACTACTGGTATTTCAGACTCCTTTCCAAAGTTACCTCCTGATCCCATTATGCTGCTGAGTAACGAACGCCCCCAGTGACTGGCTATTGTTTCTAGAATAAAGATCAAACTCTACAGGGCACCTATCAGGTACCACCCAACCTCTCCATTCACACTTCCACTGCTCCCTTCCCCTCCCTCTGTGTTCCTGGGCTGGTTCCTGAAACCTTGGCTCATGCTGTTCCCTCTGCCTGGAATGCCCTTCTCCTGACTCTTTTCCCAGTGAGTGCTGGCATCGACCCCACTCCTAAGGAAACTTCCTTGACACTCAGCCTGCCACCCCACTGTCACTGTATAGATCCAGACCCCCATAGCACAAGAGGCCTTCACAGAGTTGGTAATCTACATTTATTTGGAGATCACTTTATTAAGGTCTTGCCTTGACTCGACCAGAGTCCAGAGTCCAGAGTCCACGAAGGCAGGGACTTTGTTGCCATTTGTGCCATGCCCCAACACCAGAATGGCTAAACAAATATTTATGGAGTGAATGAATGAATGACTCTTCCTCCCGTTGTCCCACTCTCTGCAGACTGCCAGTCGTACAGAGTCATCATACCACCAGATACACCTTGTACCTCTGTGCCCTTCTCGATGCTGACCCCCTCTTCCAGAAGTCACCCGTGTGTCCCTGAGCCAGTTCTCCCACCCCAGCAGCACGCGTGTTATGGGGAATGACATGTTTGCCTGATCCCCTCTGCATCATGTTTATTCAGCTTTGGGTGTCGGGCTCAGCCCCATTCTATTAAGCCAGCATTTATTAAGCAGAGATATATTAGCTGAATTTAGTCAGCCAATATTCAATGCAAACATCAGCGATGGTGTGTTTTTCTTTACCATAAACATTTTCCGTGAGATCCTGAGTGAAGCTAGCGAGCTGGCTCTGGGCGAACAATGTGGCTCCTGCGTGGTCAAGGTAGACGGTTCCTGAGAGAAAGCACAAAATAAAGCTGTGGTTCATTTTCAGAGGCTTTCCACACATTTTACCTAGCGCTGGTTTGTGTGAGCTTGGGCAGTGCCCATCTGATGCGTTTAGACATAACACCATGCCAATCATACCTCCCAGTCCCTCGATATGTGCTTCTTAATCCAAACGCAGACGTGAGCAACGGAACTACGTATTTAATGACCTTTAGAGCCCTGAGAGCGCCTTCCTGATGAACCAGCTCTCTTACGAACCTGGAAGAGCATCTCACGTGGAGGAGGAGCCCGACAGATGTCTGTGATCGATGACGGAGAAGTTAATTCACCTGTGACTCACACCAACTTCCGGCGTCTCTGTGCAGCTCCCCTGGTGGGCAAGCCCCGATTTTGCTTTCCCAGGTGAATTCTACACCTCTTGGAGGCTTTGAAAACACTAGTGCATAATTTCAATAATCCTTTCGGCCTCCCTCATAAACAGAGAAAGTCAAATTTAGATGAGAGTAAGACAGTGAGGTTTACCCACCAGGTGGCCAAGATCACAAGGCTGATAAGTCACTGCACGGGTGAGGCTGTGGGGAAACAGGCCCAATGGTATTTGGCTGGGAGGAGGGCAAATTGGTACAACTTACTCATGGGCAGCAATTGGGCAACATTGGTATCACTTTAAAATGCAAATTCTCTTTGACCCAGCAATTATTCTTCTAGGAATCGATCTTATAAACAACTGTGCTTTTGTGAAATGGCCTTTCTATGAGGATATTCAATGCAGCATTGTCAGCCATAGCAAAAAATCAGGAATGGATTGAATGATTATCACCATACATTTAGAATGAAGAATTAGTGTACACCCGTCTGGCACTGTTAAAGTACTGACATGGAACAAACTCAGAGGTACATTTTCAAGAGCATACAAGGTAAATAGATTTATTCATTCTTTCCTTCACTTAACAAATATTTTTTTCTCTGCAGGATGGATTTTGTTTGGTTTGTGACAGCTTCATTGAGATATTATTCCCATAGCATACAGTTTAACATACAGTTAAGCATACATTTAAACATACAGTTTAATGATCTTAGTATATTCATAGAGTTGTGCAACCATCAAAACTAATTTTAGAAATTTTCTTTCATACTAAAGAGAGACCCTATATGTACTACCAATTACTCCCAGTTCCAGCCCTAACAACTACTAATCTACTCTGTGTTTCCATATTTGCCTATTCTGGACATTTTATATGAATGAAATCATATAAAATATTGTCTTTTGTGTCTGCTTTCTTTCCCTTACCATAATATCTTCCAGGTACATCCATATACAAGCCTGTATCAGAACTTCATTCCTTTTTATGACTGAATAGTATGCCATTGTATGAACACAGTATTTTTGTTCATCCATTCATTAGGTTGTTCCCACTTTTTTCTCTGTTATAAATAATGCTGCTATGACTGTGCACAACTTTTCTCCCAATCACTGGGGTGTTGTTTCACTTTTTTTAATGTATCCATTGAAGCACTGAAGTTTTAATATTGATGCAATACAATTTGTCTATTTTTGTTGTTACTGTTGCTTGTACTTTTGGCCTCATCCAAGGTCCTGACTATTTATTTAATTATCCAGAGCCACCACGTACCCAGACAAATTCACAATCCTACAGAAAATCTATGAGGGGAGGGAGAAGGAAGAGTAATTAAAAGTTACGTTGTTTTGTTTTTCCCTGCCCTATGAGGGGGAAAAAGGTGGATATATTCCAAGACTCCAGGCAGTGGGAGGGGTGAGTTCAGTCCACAAATGCCTACTTCAGCCATAATGTAGAGAAGATGCTGGGAACTTACATGAAATAGTTAAATAAATAAGGATGCACTCAACACTACCACAGGGACAGACAACCCTCAACTTTTGATGGCCTGACTTACAATTTTTTGAGTTTACGATGGTATGAGAGCAATACACATTCAGCAGAAACTGTCCTTGAATTTTGATTTTTTTTTTCATGGTCTAACAATATGCAGTGCGATCTTCTCTTGTGATACTCAGCAGTGGCAGCAGGCCACGGCCCCCAGTCAGCCACGCCTCCACAAGGGCAAACAACGGATGCTCCAGTGTACTCATAGTGTCAGGTGACGTTGCCCAGCTGCAGGCTACGCAAGTGTTCTGAGCGCAGTTACGGAGGCCAGGCTAAGCTGTGATGTGTGGCGGTAGGGGTATTACATGTGTTTTCGGCTTAGAATGTATTCAGTTCGTGATGTGTTTATCCAGAGGTAACACCACAGCAAGAGGAGGAGAACCTGTAGTGGAAGACGGCAGAGAGAACCTGACGCCCAGCCCAAAATCCTGGCTATCACATCTACATTTTACATTGCAGGGGAAAGGTGCTGCTCATTAAAGGATAAGAGAGAAACAAGGAGGTGCCCAGAGAACACAGCTGTACTTTCCCAGGCGGGTGTCTGGGGTTCAGCCAATGATGGTGTGAGGGATCAGAGCCGGAGGGGATTAGGGGACTAAGGTGCTAAAATAATTACGGACTGGACGATTACAGCTTCTGGGACTTGCTTCAAAAGAATGGGAAGCCTCCCTCGCCCTTCCGCACCTATGGGAGTTCGTCGTCTCTATTTCCGTGGGTAGGAAATCTCTACAGTAAAGAAGTTCAGAGAGAGAACGTGGAGGCTGAGGGACAAGGGCTGTCCCTGCGCCTGACAGTGCCACTGTGAAGAATGGGGGAGAGCATGCCAGCCAGAAGGTCCCATCCTCCTGAGCCCCCCCACTCAACCAGACAGGGGACACCCAAAGAGGACAGCCCTTAAAGCCGCTCAAAAAAAGTCACTCACTGAAACATAAGGAAATGGCCCAAAGAGCTGGAATCAGCTACCTGATTAACAAAATGTAAATCATGGTTGCTGTTCTGCCACCAGCAGGGAGCAGCCACCAATTACCATATTTTCCCGTGTATAATGCATACACTTATTTTTCCCTCAAAAGTTTGGGCAAAATAAGCATGCACTCTACATGGGTAAGTACTAATTCCATATCTATATACATGCTTTTCATTCTTCTATTTATGCTTATGTGTTAAAAGTGTAACTCTAGAAAGTAATAATGATATCCATAAGCAACTAATACCCTGGAATACGATCATCACTTTTGTATCTAAATATAAATAAATAAATAATAAAATTTAAAAATTAAAATGAAAGATATTTTTCCTGAAAGTTTGGGCCCAAAATATGTGCGTGCATTATACAAGGGGGCTCATTAGATACAGCGAAGTACCGTAATTGTTCATCAAGACAATAAATGCACTTCAAACCCAGGTGCCCGCACCGTGACCTGCCACTTAACCTGAGGACCGTCCTCTCTCTTGGCACGCTGTCAAGGCTCATGGAAGCCCCTCTCACAAGTTTTCTGGCTAAAGGGTCAGTCCTACTCTGTATGGGGCGTGGCGGGGCTCCCGCCTTGCATTAATGGGCTAGGAACCGCTACAGGGCCAGATCCATCTTGATTTCAAAGTTAACCGAACTGTTCTACCTTTCGGGACTTAGAGGCATGACAAGATTGATCCCCATCCTCGTGTCCAAAGGGCAGGCTCGTCCTGTACTCAACGCTCAAATTTTACAACTTGCTAATTCTTCAAGTCCAGCGAGCTAGAGTTCAGAAGCATTGTTTTAAAGTGAGGAAAAAATGAGGTTTCGAAAATAAAAGCTGCTGGTCAGCCCTCTCAGAAGCCTGGAACACAGTCTTGGGGGCGGGGCCGGGCGAGCCGGCAAGGGGGCGGGTGCTGGGCCCTGCCTGGCGGCCTTAGCCGGGTCGCGCCTGCAGCACTGATCGCCTACACATCACTGTTGTGTCCAGAGGAGCAACAAAACAGCCAAGGCCACTGGACATTCTTGCATTTTACAACCCCAGTCCCAGTTGGACCTTCAGAGTCGGCACTCTGGAAGGCATAATTTTAAGCCCTGTTCACGGAGGACCGGTTCAGGTGAAAAAAGTCTAGGTTGGTCGTATACCACTGGAAAATCTAAGGAGCAAGACAGCAAAAAGTCTCGGGGCTGCAGGTGGGGACCCCAGGGAGCCAAACCTACGAATCAGACGTGTGAAAAGTCCCTCCAGGTCTTCCCATTCAAAATAAGCCCCAAATGAGGTAATGTCGTTCCCATCGGGTGCAGAAAGCTCCTTAGGAACCGCATGCCCCCCCGCCCCCATGCTGCCCGGCCAGCCCAGCACAGGTGCCCCCCACCCCAACCCCGCCGCTCTCACCTGCCAGGCGGCCGAATTCTCGCGCCCGCAGCTCGCTCAGGCTAAGCGAGCCGTAGCCGTAGGTGAGTGGCTGCGTGCTCGAGTGTGGGAACGAAGCAAAAGCCAGCAGTTCAGCCCCCGGCTGCTCCTCCCCGCCAGCCATGACCTAGGCCTGCCTGCGCACTGTCCTGGCTGGCCTGGCCAGAGAGAAAGCCGACGCACACACACTCCGCCTCGCCACTCCCCGGCCGCGCCTCCCCCGCCCCGCAATGACACCAGTCCGCGGTCCAGGGGCGGCACATCTGGAAACCTGCTGGGTTGGCCTGGGCTGCGCATGTGCGCGCGCGATATTACACGGAGTTTCACTTCTTCTTTTTTTTTAAGATTTTGAGAGGGGAGGGAGAAAGGGGGAAAACACCAATGTGCGAGAGATACATCAACCCGTTGCCTCTCATGCGCCCCCTATTGGGGACCTGGCCCAGCAACTCAAGCATGTGCCCTGACTCAGAATCGAACCAGCCATCTTTCACTTCTTTCCTGCCCCTTTTCCACCTGGGGTCGGGGGGCGGGGGGTAGAATGCCCGTTTGTGTTGTCGCTTGGAACAGCTTCTGCACAGAGCCCACACAGATGCCCCAGAACACTTGGAATGCTAAATCCTGCTTTATCTATGGTCCCATGGCGAAGCTGGTTGAAGAAGCAACAAATTGCATTTTCCTGCTCAGCATCCTCTGGCAATCCTCGCCGCCCAACTCTCCCAGGCAGAGCTCCTCACAGCTCCTGGGCCCCTCACTCTCCATGGTGGGACCCTAGTGTGCGGGGCAAGGCAGGGCGTTTGCAAGGAAGACTTCCCCGGTTGGCGCTTCCCGGAAGAGCTTGTGCTCAGCGTTTCTGAAAATGCAGCTGAGCAAAAGGTGGAGGAAGAAAAAGATTGGGGATTTAAGAGGTTAGTAGATAAAGTTTCGGGGCTGCGCATCATCCGAGCCCGGTGGCTAGGAAGCGACCGGACTTGAGTGCTTGTTCTGCTCTGCCCTTGTGCCTGCATCCGGGATGCAGGGGAAGGGGAGGGTGCAGGACGCTCTGTCTTTGTCCCTGGCCACCACTGCGTCAAGTAGGGAGGGGCAGCCCAAACCCTTGTTCGAGAAGTGCTGAGCCGGGCCCTGGGTCTGGGACACAGGTGTAAGAAATGGGGCCCAGGTATAAAGTAGGGGACCCTCAGGCGCTATCCTCGGTACTGGACTCGCCTAGGGGAGCAGAGTGAAAGGGGACCAGGTACTGGGGGTCCTGACGAGGTGCACGGTGTAGAACCAAGTGAAGGAAAAGTGTCCTACGTAAGGGATTCGGATGTGAGCCACGTGGGGGAATCCAAGTTTCTCGAAGCATACCGCAGTGGTAGGAGGTGGAAAGAGTACCCACCTCAAAAAAAGAAAAAGGGGGGGGGGGGAGAAAAAGAAAAAACTCGTCGCACACGCTGCAGCCAGGCCCGCGGTAGTCCTGTGCCTGTGCCGCACGCACAGTAGAATGATTCACGTGAGGATGCGTGCAGCAGAGTCCTCTGCCGGTATGAAGAGCGCCCAGAAGATTCTGCCATTCGGTGGCCCATCGTGAGAGCCCTGGAGGACTGTGAACAGCCCTACGACCCCTGGCTCAGCCCCCCACCTCTCATACCAGGTCTGAGAAAGGGTACTTTGGGGGCTACCCTACTAGAGCTGGTATCCGCAAGCCCCTGGCTGTAGCCCCTGCCCATAGACTGTCCCAGCTTCTCTGGCTCACTGCCTAACCACCAGGTCCTTCCTCCTCAAGCTTCACCGCCCATCCCACCCCCTTCTGGATACCTTCTGACCACACTTGAAGCAGGAACCTTGGCCCCCATCCACTGCACTTCCTCCTGTAACATGACTTTGAGTAATAATAAAAACTAGTGTTAAGGAGTCATTCCTGTGTACCAGGCACTGCACTGGTCACATGTACACTCTTATCTGTACTAATAATGATGCAACAATTAAATAAGCAGATATGTGAGGTGGCTCTGATAGATGGGGGAGCTAAGGCAAAGAATGACCGTGACTTTCTCAATGGCACACAGAATAGACGAACACTAGCTCCTACCTGGGAAGTCAGTCCACAAATCCCAAACAGGTGTGTTCAGCAACCTCTGCTGCCACTGTGGTTCTCAGGGCCTATTTCCCCATCCCTAAAATCGGGAGAGGGGGAGAGGGGCAGGGCTAGCTCCTTCCAGGATCCCAGTTACTGTGTGTGCCCCCAACCCCTCATTCTAATGCCCGACTTCCCAGAGAGGCTTTCCTCTAGGCCAGGCTTTTCCAGTATTAACGTGTACAAACCACCTGGAAGTCCACTAAAATGCAGATTCTGATTCTTTAAGTTTGGGATGGGGCCTGAGGTTCCCTGTTTCTAACCAGCCTGGGTGATGTAGACTCTCGGGTCCGCGAAGTGCGCTCTGAGTGAGGGCCTAGGTCATTTTCCTGGGCACGTAAGGTACTTCTCCTGGAGGCAGTTTGTGGCCAGGAAACAAGCCCCAAATCCACAGGGTGCCACTTTAGGACAAGCTCGCCTCGTGAACGCTCTGAATGGGCCAAGTCAGAACCCTTTAATTTTAAATGCTTAACTCTGGTAAAATACAAATATCATAAAATTTACTACCTTAGCCATTTTTAAGTGCACGGAGCTCAGAGGTGGTAGGCACATTCACAGTGTTGTGAAGCAATCTCCAGAACCCTTTCTATCTCGAGACTCTTCCCCTTCCCCTCCCTAGCCTTTGGCAACCACCATTCCGTTTTCTGCCTCCATGAATTTGGCTGCTCTAGGTACCTCTTACAAGATGAACCATGCCATATTTACCTCTTTGTAACTGCTTTAGTTCACTCAGCATAACGTCTTCTAGGTTCACCCATATTGTAGCATGTGACAGGATTTCTCTCCTTTTCAGGCTAATACCCCATTGCTGACCCACTCCCCCACTGATGAACACTTGGGGGATTACCCCTGCCTCTTGGCTCTAGTGGCTAATGCTGCCATGAATGTGGGTGTACAGATATCTCTCTTAGTTCTTTTGGGTGCATGCCAGAAATGGGATTGCTAGATTATGTAATGACTCTATTTTTAATTTTTGTGGGACTGCCATACTGTTTTCCGTAGCTGTACCACTTTACAGTCCCACCAACAATGTACAAGGAAATTGATTTCTCCAAACTCTTACTGTTTTGTTTGATAGGAGCTACCTTACTGGGTGTGAGGTGGCATCTTACTTTGACTTTCATTTCCCTAATGTTAGTGATGTTGAGCATCTTTTCCTGCACTTAATGGCCATTTGCACATCTTTGGAGAAATGTCTGTTCTACTTCTTTGCCCATTTTTCCAGCTTTTTTTTTTTAAATTGTTGAGTTGTATGAGTTCTTAAGGTATTCTGGATAATAACCTCTCATCAGATGTATGATTTACAATATTCTCCCATTCTGTAGGTTGCCTTTTCACTGTTGTGTCCTTTGATGACAGTGCAAAACTCTCGAAGGTTATTTAAAAATAATCACTGAACTACAATTCAGTCAAGAAATACCTAAGCCCTTGGCTCTACCCTATGCTCAAAAGGGTGTAAAGATACTGGCCAACAGCCATGTAGGGAAATAAACGACTGAACATCCAGCCACGAGGCCACGTGGGCTGAGTGCCCTACCACTGCTTCAGGATGTGGGTGAGTATTGCACAAGAGAGGGAGTTACTTCTGACCAGAGTCCGAGGAAGCACTCCAAAGGAGGAAGCCTTCGAATGGGGCCACAGCCGTGAGCCTGTGAAAAAGGGGAGAGTAATGGGTGTGCGGGGAGACCAACAGTCCCAGCCTGTAATTGGCAGCAAGATTCCCTGGGCCTCTTCTGCCAGAAATAGCCTGTCAAGAGTCAGATTGCTTGCTCTCACCCTGCCTGAAGTGGAACCTCCAGCACCCATCAGTCAGTCTTACATGTGTTCATCACTCAATGAGCTCCAGTGTCCTGTGCGAAAGAACAGCCACTGTCTCATCTCACCTGGTCCAGCTGCTGGGCCTGGGGCTCAGAGGACCCTAAGCTGGTCCATGCTGACATCCTAGGTGACTAGTTTCTGCACCCAAAGTTTACAGCTTTGTAAGGAAACAGCTCTGCAGCTCCTACTTACAGCCCTGTCTTACCTGAGTTTTCACAGAACCATGAAAACTATGTGCCCAGGGGCCAGACAGAAGAGTCAGCCCTTATTTTCTACTTCAAATCCCTTCTCCATGGTGAAGCTTCATTCCTGTTCCAGTCCTCTGAGCCTGGTTCCATACTCAGGATGGTGTGTCTCCTAGCAATGAGGTCCGTTTGTGACAATCTCCCTATACATAAGCCATTCATTCATGTATTCTTTCATTCATTCATTCACTCTCTTGGCAAAAGTTCAATGAGTGCCTCTGAGTTAGGCTGTGCTGGTCAAGGAAGAAAGTGGGCAGGTTTGGGGCAGGCTTTGAGAGGTTTTAAGCCAGGCAAAGGAGCTAGATTTTTATTCTGAAAAAATATTAAGTAAATGAATCAGGCAGAACTAACAGGCCTAGCAGGCTGGGTGAGGTTGGGAGAAGGGGCACACAAAACAGCTACAACTTCTGGCAACTGTCCAGCCCTCAATCACTGAAGATGAAAACTGGCCTTATCAGGGGTATTCATTCAGCGTTCACTGGGCAGCTGCTTCCTGCCAGGAACATGGGAGGTGCTGGGAACACAACAGTCTGTTCGGCAGCCTCTGGGCCTGAGAAACACCCAGGTCATGAAGGAGATGGGTCTGTAGTCAGATGACCCCTCTACACTGCAGAGTGCTGTAGGAGGGTCTGTTCAGCAAAGTTGAGGCTGAGGGGGTGAAAGCCTCCCCTACCTGGGCATCCAGAGGGTCCTGGAAGAGAAGGTGGGGCAGTGGAGAGGGCAGCACCCTTGTGCAAAGGCCTGGAGGTGCAAAAGTCTCAGAAAATCCCAGAAGCAGACTTTGAAGAGGCGGGAGCATGGGCTGCAGTTGTGTGGGGATGAGGAGTGGCCACATGGAGTGAGGAAAGGGAGTGAGGCAGACTGCAGTGCAGGAGGATTCCACTGGCTGTGCCAGCCTCGTGTCTGATGCCCCTGGCGGCACTGAGGAGAGGCATGGGTGTGGGGAGGCTGCAGGCAGTGATCACCAGAGGCCAGGCAGGAGAAGGCCTGGTGAAGAGCTGTGAGGACCTGGTCAGAGCCCCAGATGGTGCAGAGGTGACAGAATTCAGCAACAAAGGGTGACTGATGAGAACTGGCTCAGGGTGACTTGGAGCTGTCAGACTAGGTGGCAGGGCGGAGGCAAGGAGGCAGGAGGCTCAGGCACAGGGAGACAGAGGGAAGCTCAAATCAGGATGTCTAAGTGTAGATTCAGCCCCAGGGTTCAGGGTTGGATACACAACTTATGGGAGGGGTCACCCCAGGAGATCTGGAGTGTTCAAAAAGAGGGAAGAGCGAGGGGGTGTAGTGACATTTAAGAGGCACATGCCTCCATGCCTGGCTGATGGGAGAGAAGGTACAGAGGTGGGAGGAGAGCCAGAAAAAAGTGCTTTGGCAGTACCTAAGGCTGAAAGACATTAATATTATTGAACTCGCCGGTTAGGTAGTATCTCAGTGGGGTAACAGTCCATTGTAATGGCCAAGTCTTAAAAAGTAAGGAACGGTAGAGGTGTTCCCACTGACTTAAGCCCCCAGGCCTCATGATCATGGAGGTAGCTAGGGGCTGCAATCATGCTGCATCAAATTTCCCGCCCAGTAGTTGGGATGGGGGTGGGTGTTTCCGAGGAGACAGCATTTGGTTTGGATAACAGAATTAACTTAGTACTTCCTACTAGGGTGAAATGAATACCGCCCTAACAATGAAATCTGCTGACCAAGATAATCTGGTAGCTGAGAAATCAGAAGAGGGCCTGCCCAGCAGGAAGTAATGAGAGACAGCAATGGGGCTGGATTTTTCTCCGAAACCTAGCGGAGTACAACCTCTGGTAGCAACAACTCGAGGGCAGTGGAAAGAAAGATGAGAAATCCCAGGACACTCCCTCCCCTAGAGTGACAGGAGACCTTTTCTGTGAATAGAAGCTCAAAGGGCAGCTCGGAATCGCGACATGGTTGGGAACAAGGCTCCATTATATCTAAACTCTTAATGTACAAAACAACAAAACCCCACCAGCACTAGGCAGACTGCAGGAGGTGGGTGGGCCCAGAGCAGGACCTTCCTGAGTTTGTTTTTCTAGGGGATCAGCTTCTCCCTGTGTTCATTCAGGAGAAGCTCCTCTGGGCCAGGCCACCCTCTTCTGGGTCCCTTTTGGTTGACACCCTTCTGCTCTTTGCCCCCTGCCCCTTTATGCCACCAAGATGGGGAAAGGATCTGACCATCATTCTATTTACTGACTGGTGGACTACACTGGAAAATGCTTTCTCCGCCAGCCAGCCATCTATATTGTCAAACCTATCCTTGAATTCACTAAATAGTTGACAACACACCAAGCTAGATGCTGTGGAGAAAAAACCTGATGCCCAGATGTTTAGGGTTTAGTAGGCTTGTATAGTGGGTTTTCGTGTGTTGCCTGCTCTTGATTTTGCTTTGGAAAAACACAGCATGAGGAGCAGCAATGTGGCTGTAGTGGGAAGGACCCTGCCTCCAGCTCCATAATAGTCTCATGGCTGTTGCTATTGCTATATCAATGGGCACTCAGCATGTGGTTCTCTCCTGTCCACCATTAGTTCAGGACATTCAGATCAGAGTAATGCTAGAGACTTTAATGGTGTAAGAGAGGAAATCTGTCACCTCAGGGGCTGCTTTCAACCCCTGAGGGCATGAAAAAAGGCAGCCTTAGAGGAAAGCTGACCCATGGAGAGGGCAAAGCTGAGAGGACCAGAGAAAGGGCAACAGTGCCCTAATAAAACGATACCTGAACTTTGACCTACCACTGGATTTTTTTCAGTTATGTGAGTCAATAATTCCTTGTATCACTTTCAGACAAACTTTCTTACCACAAAAGGTATCTAATCAACACAGTTTAAAAGATACATAAATAAAAGATAGGAATAAGAAATGCCATAAAAGAAAATGAGAATAAAATACTATGGAATTCAGAGAAAGCAAAGAATACTTGAAAAAGGGATTAAGAAAGGCCCTTGGGAGGCAAATGGGCTGAGCTTTCACTGTAAAATAACAATTACCAATTAATAGCATCTATATATATCCAGGCTCTGGGCTATATTTTTCATGTACTGGCTCATTTATTCCTCAAAAAAACCCTACAAAGTGGTTATTTTTTTACAAAATGAGACTAACATTTGTTCTATCTTCCAGAATAAAGCACCTCACTACCTAACCGAGCACATAATTATCTGCAATTATATTTATTTCATTTCCCTGCTTCTCTTGAGATAGCACCACAAGATTAAATTCTGGCCATGGGGATTAAGCACAGCTGTGTGGACTTCCAAGTTTTCTTGAAGTTGGGGGCAAGCCTTTTCCTATGCCTTCCTTCCTTCTGCTGGCTTGGCTACAGAAATCACAGCAAGAGGCCAAGCTGCCCCTCTGGACAGTGAGGAAGCCACACACCGACGATGGCGGGCAGCAAAGAAAAAAGCCTGAGTCCCCTAGTCATACTGAGAAGTCTCCCTACCTTGATTCCTTCCGAGACAAAACATCCATCTTGCATACACCAGAAAGAACATTTTGCACTTTCGTCAGACTGAACCACTAATTTTATCTCCATTTACAGAGATGAGGGGTAAAGCTTACCCTCAGGTATAGCCAGTATGAGCCAGATTCAAACATATTTCTGGTTCTTTAAGGTCAGGTTCCAACCTTCACCTAGCCTGCCTTGAGAAATACATAAAATTGGTTCAAAGGTTGGTGTAGAAGCCCTTGCACTCCTGTTACAGACAGATCAGGATTTCCTATGATGGGTTGCCTACAGACAACCCAGGATTTCTAATTTAAAAGAGTGATTCTGCCCTTTCATTTCATTCCTGAATTTGCAGTCTCCCTCTAATTCCCACATTCACCCCTTGGCATCAATAGCCAACTCTGCTTCCCCTGAGGCTATTGGGAAGATAGTGATTTGGCTCCTTGCTGTCCAAGATAAACATGTACTTGGAACAGCAGCCCAACCACCTCTCCTACATGTAGGAAAGCTGTATAGGGCAGAAGACAGCAACTGCTCAGGCTGGCGCTTGGAATCAAACTGAACTTTGTGCTGTGAACCAAGCAGTGAAGTGAGATAGCAGGGGCAAGGGGGAAGGGCAGCTTGCAGATTCTAAAATATTCCTCAGCTCCTCTGGAGCCAAGGTCTAAGACTGCCGTTTTGTTTTAGACATTACAAATGACTACACTATGGTTCAAAGGGCACTCTTTCAGCAGATTATGACCTGCGTGTGTGAAATTACAACGTGCACTAATAAATCGCCATGCAGACTGCCCAAGACCTCTGAATACTTACTGAACTGAACTACCCAGGTGAATAAGGAAAATGCTTTAGGACAAACTGGGACAGCTGTCTGTCTACAAACTCAACCAACAACAATAACCAACCACGAACTCAGTCTCTCCAAGACTAGGCCTGCTTTCAGGGAAACTTCAGGGGTTGAGTTCTGTGCTGGAGGGGCTCTACAGGACTAAACCCACTGAATCTGCTCTGGAATCCAGCACATGGGATGAAGAAATTCCTGTGTGCCAATGCAGTTATAGACTCAGCTCCTTCAGCTGATGAGCAAGGAAATAGTAGTTCGGGGCATCCTGACATCTGAGGTTGGGCAGCTCAGATGCTCACTGCCTGGGTGCATGCACGCACACACACACCTGAGAAACAAGTTTATACAGATTCAGTCATCCACAACTGCAAATATGACGGTCACTAGCCACATGTGTCTACAGAGCCCCTGAAATATGGCCAGTTGGAATTAAGATGGGCTATAAGTGTGTAATACAAAGGGGCACCCAAAAAAATCCTGGAATTTTCTTCTGGAGAGTGGACTCCTTGTAGTACAGGCTTCCCCTGCTAGGTGAGTGTTCTAGGAACCCGTCTGTATCACTGTACCTGCTGGCATTGTTGTGAGAGGCTACATTCAGCTTCAGTTAAATTTTTTTTAAGACTCTTTCAATGTGTTTACCCATTTCATGCTGGGTAATTTAGGAGCACACCTGCCAACACCACACTGAGTGTTCAGCAGTTTTTGACCTAAAATAGCATGACCCCATGCCCCACCCTCCCTATTCACCTGATCTCATCCCAAATGCCCTTTTGGGGGGTTTCCACGGGTGAAAAAAGTACTCAAAGAGGAAGATTTTGTCAATGTGAAAGACGTGAAACAAAAAAAAAACAGCAGAAGCACTAAAAGGCATCAACATTGATGAGTTAAAAAACTGTTTTGAGCAGTGGAAAAAACATCTTGATAGGTATATTGCATCAAATGGAGAGTACTTTGAAGGTGACTGAAGTTTAAACATGTAAGAATACACAATTTTTAATAAATAAATTATGGTTTTTTTTGGCCCCCCCCTGTATATGCACTGTACATTATACAAAATATAATTAAAAATCTTTTATAGTGATATGTTGAAATGATACTCCTTTGGATATACTGGGTTAAACAAATATGCTATTAAAATAAATTTTACCTGGGAGGTGTAGAGAGACACACTATGCCTCTTCGCACAACCAACAGAAGGACAACAACAAATTTAAAAACATAAAACAACCAGAACTGACAGAAAATCGAACTGTATGGAATTCCAACAACTAAAGAGTTAAAGAAGACACATTTATCCAGACCAGTAAGAGGGGCGGGCAGGACAGCAACTGGAGGACCAGTCAAGGTGGTGGCTGGTAGAGCAGATGGTCCTACATTGAAGGGCGGATAAACCGGGAGGAACAACTGGGGAGCAACCCAGGGTCCCAGCGCAGGGAAACAGAGTCTCAAAGCCTCTGACTGAAAACACCGGTGGGGGTTGAGGCAGCAGCAGGAGAAACTCCCAGCCTCACAGGAGAGTTCGTTGGAGAGACCCACAGGGTCCAGGAATGCATACAAACCCTCCCACCCAGGAATGGAATCAGTACCAGAAGGGCCCAATTTGATTGTGGGTAATGGGTAGTGGATTGTGGGAAGTGACTGAAAATCAGCACAGAGTGGAACAAGTGGCATTGTTCCCTCTCGGACCCCTCCTGCACATACAGTACCACAATGCATCCATGTGGGTTGCCCCACCCTGGTGAACACCTAAGGCTCCGCCTCTTACTACATAACAGGCCTGCAAGACTTAAAAAATTGGCCCAAATGAAAGACCAGATCAAAGCTCCAGGAAAAAATACAAGTAAGCAATGAAGAGATAGCCAACCTATCAGATGCATAGTTCAAAACACTGGTTAACAGGATGCTCCCCTAACTCACTGGGTACTTCAATAGCATAAGAGAGACCCAGGCAGCAATGAAGGTCACATTATGTGAAACAAAGAAAAATCTACAGGTAACCAACAGTGATGGGAAGGAAACCAGGACTCAAATCAAGGGTTTGGAGCAGAAGGTAGAAAGAAACATTCAACCAGAACAGAATGAAGAAACAAGAATTAAAAAAGAAATGAGAAGAGGCTTAGGAACCTCCAGGACATCTTTAAATGTTACAACATCCAAATCACAGGGGTGCCAGAAGAAGAAGAGGAAGACCAAGAAATTGAAAACTTATTTGAAAAAACAATGAAGGAGAACTCCAATCTGGCAAAGGAAAAAGACTTCCTGGGAGTCCAGGACACTCAGAGAGTCCCAAAGAAGTTGGACTAAAGAAGGAACACACCAACACACATCATAATTACATTACCCAAGATGAAAGAGAAGGAGAGAATCTTAAAAGCAGCAAGAGAAAAGGAGAGAGTTACCTACAAAGGAGTTCCCATTAGACTGTCAGCTGATTTCTCAAAAGAAACCTTTTGAGAAAGGCAAGAAGGGGCTGGAAAGAAATATTCAAAGTCATGAAAGGCAAGGACCGACATCCCAGATTACTCTATCCACCAAACCTACATCCAAGATTACTCTGTCATTTAGAATAGAAGGGCAGATAAAGTGCTTCCCAGATAAGGTCAAGTTAAAGGAGTTCATCAACACTAAGTACTTATTATATGAAATATTAAAGGGACTTATCTAAGAAAAAGAAGATCAAAAATATGAACAGTAAAATGACAACAAACTCACAGCTATTAACAACTGAATGTAAAAAACAAAACAGAACAAGAACAAACTAAGCAAACAGCAGGAATAGAATCATAGAAATGGATATTGCATGGAGGGTTATCAGTGGAGGAAGGGGAGGAAAAGAGATGGGGAAAAGGTAGAGAATAAGTAGCATAAATGGTAGGTAGAAAATAGACAGTGGGAGGTTAAGAATAGTATAGGAAATGTAGAAGCCAAAGAACTTATATGTACGACCCATGGACATGAACTAAAGGGGGGGAATTCGGGTGGGAGGGGGTGTGCAGGATGGAGGGGAATAAGGGGGGGGAATGGGACAACTGTAATAGTATAATCAACAAAATATATTTTAAAAAATAAATGATTTTTACCTGATTATGTTTACTTTTATTATATGGCTACTAGAAATTTTTAAATTACATATGCAGTTCACATTATACTTCTATTGGACTAAGAAATACTAGATAGCACTTGTCTAAAAATCTCAATTTAGACAAAATACCACTTAGTATTTTTGGAAGCACGATGTCATGTTAGATAATGACATGAACTCTCACTAGAAAAGTCTTCATCTCCAATCTTTCAGAACATTTATTATGTACAGTATTCATTTAACTACCAATTTGCCAGATGACTCCATGTTCTAAGAGGATCGGGGCAAACCTCCTCTCTCACACCAGTCTTTGTAGTACCTCTCATACCCCCTCATCACCCCTCTCTATCCAATTCTTGTACCCACCTCCCAAACCTCAGCTGGCACACCCAACATTCTGTTTCTAGCACCTTCTTCCCTCTGCTTCTACTACTCATTCTCCCTGGAGGACATCCTTTACTCTCATGACTTGTTTATAGCTTCACATAAAATCAAATGATTCAGAACTCGACTTCTCAGCTCCCATGTCTATCAAATTAAAGTCACACCCTAAAAGAAGAATCCAAGTATTTTTAACAAATGAAAGAAATGGCTGACAGCAATTCAAAGTCCCAACCGCCTGCCAAATTTCTAAAATCGTTTGTGTGTACTGGAAAGAAGGGGTCAGGACTATACTTTGTGTGTGGTCTGTTTGTTTACAAAAACTGTTCAAATAAAAATTGAGTAATCTGGCTTTTATCTCTTTCTATTTTCTATGTCCTCCCTTTGAAGTTGGTAATAAATAATGAAATGTCCCAAAGAGGGTCATATTAAAAGAGAAGGCCCCAAAAAGCACACAATTAGGCAAGTTCGGTCATAAAGAAAGAGCAGAGGTTCTTATTTGGAACACATGGATGTAGGTCTGAATTCCTGAAAGTATGGTGTGGTTCTGGGTGTCTGCATACATAACTATACTTAATGAAGAGCCTGAAGCTTTCACCATATTTCAAAGGGTCTGTGACCCAAATTAATACTACTCCTATAGAACTTACAAATGAAACTCAATGAAATTCTGAAGTAAAGACAGGTTATCTATTTGACGAGTATTTTAAGACACCAATGTTACACGTTTGTAGTTAAGTCCATTACAGTGCACCTCTGTCTACTTTGTGTATCTTCACAGTATGGTCTTCGCCGCAACTTGCAAAATGTAACCACTCAGTGCCTTCTGCTTCCTTCTGTTCAGTTTTTCCATTACAATTCTTCCAGCATAATTTTTTTACTGCAAGTGTATGGCTTTGGCTAAAACAGACATAGAGAAAGCATGAAAAGAATGTATGTTATGACTACAAAATATTTTACTAGGTGCTCACCTACATATTAATTTAACCATTAATATTGTTAACATAAACCAAAGTCAAAACCTGAAAAGTCGGAATGTACAAATTCTAAAATACCATCACTAATATTTCAGCAATTTTATTCTAACCTTGAAAACATCTCTTACTTAAAACTGTCAATATATCATTTACTAACCAAGGATACCACCAAATTTTAATGATCAGTGGAATGCATGATGACACAGCTATTAAATCAGACTTTAAGACAATAATTCTAGATTATTTTACTTTTCTGACATCCCTATGACATGGACAGACTCCTACATTTTTACTGCTGGGTAAGGAAAGACAGTGAAAGATTTAATCAACTGCCCAGTGAAAGAATCTTGGTCTCCAATGTGATCTTCAACTTCATGACCTTGAGCAAGAAACTCATGCCCATCCCCATGGCAGACCTGCAATGCTCGCAAACATAGCTCATTGATAAATCTCTATGAAAATAGCGTACCCTCTGTAAATTTAACCAGCAAATTAGAACTCTAAACCGAAAAGTAATGAAGTAAAAAACTTAGATTTTAAGGCAGTAAATACTGAAAGCAATGCCACAGCACACAAATTATACCTTCAAATGCTGAGACATGTGTTACCAGATGTACTCTCAGGTTCAAAGGTAGGACTAAAGTGTAGTCCTGAGGTATGAAACACATTTTTAAATTAGCACTCCAGAACCTATGCAACCAAATGATTGCAAACCCTTGCAAGTGGCCCTGCTGGGAGGTTACGCACATTCCCACAGCGCTGCCATGCCTCAATGCTCCCCAAAATTCTTCTAAAGGAAATGCTTCCGTATTATATTATGCAGGCTATGACCTGACTACTATCAATGATACCTCATCTTTGCGTGAGGATAAATTTGATTACTGAAAACAGTTAAGTCATTTGGAGATGAGCTTTAAAAAAGCGATCAAAATGAGTAGAACCATAAAAGGTATTATAGTTAGTTTCTTACATCTGGCAAGCTAGTTCTGAGTGCAGTTCCTAAACAGAAGTTCGAAGAGTGATCTGAGGCAGTGACATCACTGAAATGAGTGTGTGTACAGAGTACGCTGCTTCCCAGGGGAGTCGCTCTGAGAGACCCTACTTATTTGCCTATACAAACATTGAGAAAAAGGGTTTCCTTTTTTTAATAATATTTTTTAAATCCATCATGTTACTACATCTGACAGAAATTATTTTAGTCTTTGCGTATCAACTATCTTTGTGTCTCATTACTAGCAAAAAGTTTGCTAGTAATCATTTGAAAAGTACCTGAAATTTGGTAATTGAAACATTAGCAATCCAATTAATATAATGTGTTAAGTCAGAAAGTCAGGAGTCAGTCCTTATAAATCCAAAATCACCATAATGACTTTAAAAAAAATCTTACAATGAAAAACTCAAATTCTGTACATGTCACCTGCCTGTGCTTTCTAAGGGACTTCCTGCCAGTGTCCCTCCCACATTCCCACATTCAGGCCATGGAAGTGACCTGGGTGCCAGGCAAGGGCAGATGCAGCACTGTGGGCAGGCAAGGTGAAAGGAGGGAAAAGAAAAGGGAGGAGAAGCCAGAAAGAAATATTTCAAATGCCTACAGTACAGAATATCATTGGAATACTTCCCTCTTCAGTAAGCCAACAGCATAAACTATTTCAACTGCTAACTGCAGCATCAGAGAGGCAGGAGAGAAGCCATGATGAGGGCAGCAGTAATAAAGGCAGATTTCATTTTAACAAATACAGTTATAATGAGCACCAACACACTTTGTGGGCAAGGAGACAAGTTCCCCAGGATGAAACATCGTGTAAGAGACATGCTCACAAATTTCTCACCTTCAAGCCAATCATCTCATCATGAAATGCCATTTAGAACCATTTTTTAAACTATATTCTGAACAGTTCAGATATATTAAAGTCAGAGAATCCTAAGAAAATCTGATACAAAATGACATTGGTGACCTTTTAGAAGTTTAAATGGTTTTAAGGAGTAAAATGTGTAAAAAAAGATAAAATTAAAAAATGATCCCTGCCCTGGCTGGTGTGGCTCAGTGGACTGAGTGCTGGCCTACGAACCAAAGTTGCCGGTTCAATTCCCAGTCAGGGCACATGCCTGGGCTGCAGGCCAAGCCCCCAATAGGGGACACATGAGAGGCAACCACACATTATTGTTTCTCTCCCCCTCTGTTCTCCTCTAAAAAAAATGAATAAATAAAATAAATAAAATCCTTAAAAAATACTGATGGTTTTTATAAAACAAAATTAAAAAATAAATAAATAAGTGATCCCTACTCTCTGGGCAGGCGGAGGTGGGGAGGGCGTTCTGAGAGCAAGTCCTCTAAACCAGCTCATGTGGCAGAGGCCAAGCCCAGGGCGTGAGGCCTGGGCACAGGCTAGTCACAGAGCTTTGAAGGGTACTTGTCAGTTTGCTCCACTGTGGGACCTGAGCTGAAGTGTTCAAATGCCACCAAAACCAATCAATATTTCAAAAAATCACCAACATTTTGAATTAATTTTATCAAATTTTAAAATACATCATTATGAAAATCACTTTTCTCAAATGTGTTATCTGTAAAGATAATATTATGCAAACAAGAAATCTGGTCAAGCAAACTTTTAAAAACCAAGAGCCATTTGGCAACAAACACCTGTTTTAAGAAATTAAACCAAAGAATACAAGGGGACCACTTACTGGTGGGCACCATAAATACAGATTTCTGTCCTTCTCCATGCAAACGTGACATAAAATTTGCTGCTAAAGTTATTTTGATCTAGTCTGACGGAAGCAAAAATAGGAAGAAAATACCTCTGACTTGTTTCTATAGAGTGAGTCCAGTCATTTACTTCTGGAATTTGATCAGTCTTTTTCCAGGTGTATAAACAAATCTTTCCACATTCTAATCCTACTGCAATGACGTATCTGTTTTTAAGGGGGGAGGAAGGCAGTTATTAATGCAGTATGAATTTCTATCAGCTCCATCATCACACTAAAGTAGTTCTTCAGTGTTCCCAACTGCCCCATGCTTACAAGGGCCTGTTTAAAACCACCAGCCCAGAATACAGCGCACTGCTGTACTGTGCCCTCAAGGAGGCTCCTCTCCATCGAGGGGGCCCACAGTTTTACCTCTGCCCTCCGCTGGCAAAGCCCAAGAACCAATGTTTCCCTGGCTGGCTGCACAGGGGCCCGTGTTCTGCTGAAAACATTTATTTCACAGAAAGCACCACCATCCCGAATTTGGTGAAGTAAGAACCTTTCAGCTCCACTCCCAATCTCTCTTCACCACTTTGAATATCATCAAGTTCTATCAATTTACAAATTCTTATGAGAAATATAAGCATTATGAAAAAAAATAGCAGCTCAGAAGCTAAGTGAACCCATGAATGAAAGTGTAAGTGGGCTACACATTGACAAACCAAGTAGCGGTCTTAAAGAAAACATATAAGGAAGCCCCACACAGAGACTAACCGTTGGGAAAGGTTAAGCACGGGGCAGACGCTGACAGCTGTCACAGACCCACCCACGTCCAGGATGGAGGAGCAGGGGCCAACGCTGTGCTCGATGGAGTCATCACTGGAGTCGCATTCCCCCCAGACAACCACCTAGCAAAAAAAGATCAAACTCTGTAAAGCTTTCCCTTGCGAGGCTTCCAACAATACATTAGAGAGTTTCAGTGACATAGTGCAAAATACCTACTCTGGCATTCAAAATAATTCAGCACTTATATTTGTGTTTCAGGACTTAAAAGCACTTTAAGCACCACAGAGAAGCCACAGTGTAGCAGACACAAGTCTCTGAGACCTAAACTACCTAAGTGTGCCAGTCTAGATGGACTGTTCCTGTTGGGGGGGGGGGGTTGCTTCACACTCAGGAAAGCAGTTCTGATCCAGCAAGACTCAATTGATCATGTGCTCACTGAAGGGTTCATGCACCTGCCCAAGAAGTTACCACAAATATATGGGGACCAATCAAGTCCCTGGTTCCTCCTCTACATCATCCACTACTCAGGGCATCAGCTCAGCCGTCAAGAGGCCCTAGCCTTGAGGAGACCCCATATAAAACATAAGGCTTCCCTGGAAGCTCACGCCTCAAATGGGTGTGAATGGTCACAAAGAAATGGACAGTGAAGTAAAGTGGACAATAATTTCAAAATGCAGGACCAAACCAAGATTCCGAGCAGAGGGCTCTGCCCAAGCAAGTGGAAGAGCGTTTCGTATCATGTGCAGCTGATGGTGCCATGCCATTTCAGCCCTGATGTATCCCTGACAGCCACAGCTGGGCCATCTGCTACTGGGTGTGACTGTGGCGGACAGACACAGTCCTGCTTCCTCGGCAGCAAGCAGAGGTCACACAAATAAATGCCAGGGAAGAATTCAACAGGGAAATGAACAGATGTGAAGGTCTGAGGGCAAGCGTTTTAGGGCTAACATTTCAGTGTCTCACTGAGTGACAACATGCCCATGCTGGCCCTCTGCTTCAGTAATTTGTACCATGACCAGGACTGGAAAGGGCAGAAAAAGGAAAGGAAACTGCCTCACCACCTCTGGTCTGCAGTAAAAGGAAATAAAGAGTATGAAACCAAAGGAAAGACCAGAAGCCAGGTGAACATTTCCCAGAGAACAAAGGCAGGGGATCATGGTCAAGACACTACTGCTAGCTAACTTGTTCTGGATTTTGGAGAGCTGAATCTCACACACACACATGCACCCACCCACTCTTACCAATGAATGAAAAGGTAATAATCATTCATTACAGGAACAAAATCTCACTCATAAAAGTATGAAAAAGAAAAGTAAAACTGTGATCCCACTGAGGCCCCCTTGCCTGCTCCTGCTCTCCTATTTTCTTAGTCTTGATCCATTTCATTTCCTATTTTTCTCCCACTTGGGACATTTGATTCAGGTTGTGTGTTTAAAAGGTCTTCTTATATTTGAGATTTCAAAGAAATGTACTTATACAATTTAACAACAAAATACTTTTTTATGTATGCATATGAAAAACAAAGAGGAAATACATAAATCAGTTTTTAAAAGTTATATCAGCAAATCAGGATTATGTGGTTTCTATCCAAACATACCTGTAATAACATCACTTTACATCTGAAAAAATATTAAAATTTTAAACATTACCTTTCTGTCCCGACTTCCAGTGAAGAAAAACTTGCTGTCAGGAGTCCAATCACAAGACCAAATAATTCTGCTGTGCACAGCAGTGACTTTGTTGGTGAAGGCAAAGAGACTGAAAACTGGGTCTGAAAGAAACATGTGGGTACTACTCACAAAGCAGAGGAAGCTGTTTTGGCTTTTTTTTTTTTGCCTGTAAAAAGCTATTTTGAAGTGCCATATTCAATTTATATATGCTGACTTTTGCAACAGACCAAGGCTACACAAATGACCCCTTACCAGAGGTTATGGGAACACAGTTAATGTTCTAGTAGAAAATGATTTTATATCGACTAGTCACTCTCCAGTGACTGACAACAAACATCTTCCAGGCATGCAGCTAACAGTTCAATTTATGCCTAGGGTAGAAACCTCAAGCAATTTACCTTACTCAGGAAATAGCCAAATTTCCATACTAAGCTGTGGAAAAAAAGATTAATGTTCCCTTAAATAATGTTTTTTAAAAAAAACCCAAACTTTAAAAAAATCTATTCCTTTGTAAGACTTACATGTCAGGTAACCTATAGCCCTTATATGGACTAAACCTAAAACACATAACTGCTTATAAGGAGGGAAGAGGAAGACATCTATTAATCCATAATCCATAAAGATAAAGCAAATTAATGGATATGTTACTAGTGTCACTTTAGTATTTTAAAGAGTAAAGGTTGCATGTCAGAAAATCACTAGTTAATTGCAAGAGAAAGTCTTTTCTAACACATAGTGCCGAGCGAGTACATGTCATAGTTCCTGGTATTCTCTAAAGACAAGAAACTGTCTTTAGAAATATCACAAGATCAAAATAAAGGCAGGTTGTTATGAAAATGTAAAATTAAAAGCAGGTGTAAACAACACACAGATACTTTAAACACTCTCTAGATTTTACCAAAAGAAACTGGGGCAACAGGAATGGCCACGGTCAACACAAAACAAGGCTTTACCTTTCTCTCTCTCTCTTTTTTAAATTTCTGCCAGGCTCAGCACAGAATGCAGGTAGGAGTGTTAACATCTTGCTCAGGGGTTTTTCACACACTGTTGCCTAAAGCATCCTTCCCTATTATCAAAGTGACAGGACTGGGTAGGAAATGGATAAAGATAATTGTCCTTCTAAGTTTTTATCTTCATTATTCCTCTCCCATAAATCCCTACATTGGAATATGCCATCCATTTGGTTTTATGGTAGCATTCTATAACCATTAGCAAAAACTAAATTTTCTACATATAGGTTTTTATGTTTCTTTAACTAAGATGCTGAATACATGCCATCCTGACTACGTAATCACAAAGAAGGCAACCCAAAGACCACTTGCACTGAAATCGTACAAGGAAGGCCAAGTCTTCCTCAATTATAACAGTTTTGAAAGACTTCACAACTGTGAGACTCTGTTGTTCAACTGTTGTCATTTTTGTTGCTCTTCACCCAACAGCTGCTCAAGGTGGACAAAATGGATATAACTGTCTAATAATCTTCCTAATCAGGAACTGTTTTTACCTAACTCAGGTGAGATAGTATCCTGCCTTTTCCATAGTGACCAGGTCCGATCTCTGGAAACAGCCAGTAAGAACTTGTCATTAGGTGAGAAGGCCATCTGTGTGACAGTCAGAGTGTGGAAAACTAAGTTCTGCACCTGTTTCCAAGATGTAGTGTTCCAAAGAATGATGGCTGCATGCTCTTTCTTAGTTGCCTGCAGGAGAGAAATGAAACAATAGTTTAAAGACCTTCACTTCACCCTGGCTGGTGTGGCTCAGTGGACTGAGTGCTCACCTACAAACCGAAAAGTTGCAAGTCTGATTCCCAGTCAGGGCACGTGCCTGGGTCGCAGGCCAGGTCCCCGCTTGGTGGCCTGCGAGAGGCAACAGATCCATGTACTCTATCTGTCACATATCAATGTTTCTCTGCTCTCTTTCTCCCTCCTTTCCCCTTTCTCTACGATTACACATATAAAATCTTTAAAAAAACGCCATTCACTTCTAGTCAATATGAAATAACAGGATCAGATTTTACTCTCTTATGCAAAAAAACTAAAACTCCAGACAAAATACATAAAAATGACGGCACATCAAAACTGAGATATCTGTAAACAAAGAACATTGATCTTTGAGAGACAAAATGAATCAGAGTGAGGGGGAAAAAAAAGAGTATCATCAAACTCTATGACAACTTCAAGCAGTTAAATATAGGTGTAACTAGAGTCCCCAGAAAGGATGAGAAGAAAAAAATACTTAAAAAGAGATAATGGCTGAAAATTTTCCAAATTTGATGAAAATAAAACCTATTGATCCATGGAGTTCAACAAAACTCAAGCACAAGAAACATGAAGAAAACTGTACCAACAATACTCAGATTGTTTAAAAGCAGCAATGAATATGAAATTGCATTTGGAGAGAAAAAATCCATTACTGAGGAACAAAGACAAAACACAGCATACTCATGAAAAATAATGTACGTCCAAAGAAAATGTAGCATTTTAATATACAAAGGGAAAACCAACAATTCTTTACCCACCATAAATATCATTCAAAAAATGAAGAAATAGCTTTCAGCCTAACAAAGTCTAAAAAAAATTCACGACTAGCAGAATTACATTACGAAGAATGTAAAAGAATATTCTCTAGGCAGAAGGAAACTGACATCTGATGGGAAACTTTTATTACTTAAATCTCTAAAAGATAATTGACGGGTCAAAACAAAAACAACAATGTGTTATGGGATTTCTATGGGTAAGTAAAATGTACAACAATACCACAAAGTAGGGGGAAACCAAAGTATACTTTTGTAGAGTTTTTAAATTGTATATAAAATAGTGCAACATTACTTGAAGGCAGACTGTGGTAAATTAAAGATGTATACTATGAAAATGTTAAACAACCAATAAAATAACACAACAGAAATGTATATCTACTGGCCACACAGAAGAGATAAAGTAAAATCATAAGAATTAATCAATTAATTCAATCTAAGTAAAATGGACCAAAGAACAGATGGATCAAGTAGAAAGCAAATAGCAAGATGACAGATTTATATCTAACCATATCAATTATGACATTAAAGGTAAATGGTTTACCCTGGCTGGTGTAGTTCAGTGGATTGAGCACGGGCTACGAACCAAAGGGTCTCAAGTTCGATTCCCAGTCAGTGCACATGGCTGGGTTGCAGGCCAGGTCCCCTGTGGGGGCCACGTAAGAGGCAACCACATATTGATGTTTCTCTCCCTCTCTTTCGCCCTCCCTCCCCCTCTCTAAAAATAAATAAAATATTTTTTTAAAAAAGGTAAATGGTTTAATAAAACCCCTATTAAAATGAAAGGTTAACAAGATGAGTAAAAAAGCAAGACCCAACTCCATGCTGGCCCCTCTAAAACCCAATAGAAATAAAAGAAAACAAACAGCTTAAAAGTAAAATTATGAGAAAAGATACATAATTCAAGCACTACTGAAAAGAAAGCTAGACTGGCTATATTAACAGCAAAGTAGATTTCAAAGTATAAAACATTACCAGAAATTAAAGAGGGCCAATTAATCAAGAAAATATGACAATGAAAAATGTTTTAACAGACTTCAAAATACGTAAAGTAAGAACTGACTGACTTGCAAGGATTAAAACACAAGTCCACAGTTACAGTCATGAAACTTCAAAATGACACTCTCAACAGAACTGAAAGGACAAAGACTTCAACCATGCTATCAAGTAATCAGACATGGTTCATATTTTCAGAACACTCCACCCAGCAAAAATAGAATCCATTCTTTTCAAAGTGAACATGGAAATTTACCAAGATTAAATTTTAAAAGATTCAAATCATATTTGTTCTCTGACCACAATGAAATTAAATTACAAGTCAGTAACAGAAAGATAACTAGAAAACACTCAGAATACAGAAACTAATACATTTCTTATTTAAACTTAGTTATCTAAACTTAGTTTAAATATGAAATCAAAGTAACATTAGAAAAGTGTTTTTAATTAATTGAAAATGAAAATTTGCACAATGCCTCAAAAACTACACTTAGAGGGAAATCTACAGTAGTAAACATCTACATTACAACAAACAAAAAAACATGAACTAATATGGAAAAATTGGTAAACAGACCTCATCAAATCATACAACTTCTGCTCTTTGAACAACACTCTTAGGAAAATACGAAGAAAAGCCACTGGGAATAATTATCTACACAGCATATATCTGATAGTTGATCCAGTGTACATAAAGAACTTTTTAAAATTCAGCAATAAAACAATCTAATAAAGAAATGGGCAAAATATTGAAGATATTTCACTAAAGAGGATATATAAATGGACAACTGGTACATTAAGCAAAAGCAAATGGAGCCACAATGAAATATTCACACCTATTAGAATGGTTAGAAAGAGCGACCACGTCAAGTGTCGGTGAGGGCGTGGAGCAACCAGAACTCTACTATATTGCTACTGGGCTTGTGAAATGGTATAACCACTTTGGAAAATACTTTGCCAGTTTCTTAAAAATGTAAATATACATCTACCAAATCACCTAGCAATTCCACTCTTAGGTATTTACTCAAAAGAAATAAAAGCATATACCCATGCAAACTTGTACACAAATACTCATAAACAGCTTTCTTAGTAAAAGCCAAAAATTTTGTAAACAATTCAAATGTCCATTAAAAAGTGAATGGATCAACAAACTGTGATATATCTATAAAAGGGAAAACTATTCAGCAACAAAAATAGAATGAAGTATTGATACATGCAACGTGGATGAAAAAAGCCAGACCTTCCCCCCCCCCAAAAGAGTACATACTATATGATTCCAATTATACAAAATTTTAGAAAATGCAAAGTACTCTGTCATGACAAAAAGCAGATTAGTGGTCTTCTATGCAAGGAGGCTGGAGAGGGTAAGGAGGGGTTGGAAAAAATTGCCATGGGGCAGATAAAATTGGGGGGATTGATGGATATGTAGACTATCTTGAGTTTGCTAATAATTTCACAGGTATAGATTTGTTAAGCCCTGGCTGGTGTAGCTCAGTGGACTGAGCTTGGGCTGTGAACCAGGCATCGCAGGTTCGATTCCCACTCAGGGCACATGCCTAGGTTGCAGGCCATGTCCCCCAGCAACCACATAATGATGTCTCTCTCTCTCTCTCTCTCTCTCTCTCTCCCTCCCTTCCCTCTCTAAAAATAAATAAATAAAATCTTTAAAAAAATGTTAAAAAAAAAAGATTTGTTAAAACTTACCAAATTTTTCCCTTTCAACATGCAACTTATAAAACACTAATGGCATCTAAATAAAGCTGTTAAAAACATTAGTTTAAAATAAAGATGCATCTAATCATTTGCTTTACCAGTCAAAACAAAATGTTGGCCGGCACCTTCATTATCAAACCCAGCTACCTTCAGGTTGGTGCCTAGACGATAAGGCTACTAGGAGTTTCCATGGGTCCTTCTATTGAGCAGGTGAGTTTACACAAACATTCAGATTTGAACTTCCCAAACTACATTATCAACCATGCCTCTTTTCCACTGCACTAAAATATAAAACACAGAGAAAAAGTACACAATTTAAAAAAAAAGTTAGTTTACACATGCTTGCTACAAGTGAGCCAACTTGAAAAAATAATCACTTACATGATTAACAGTGCCCTAAGCAAAAACAAATTAGCTGCTCAGTAGAAGCACAGCTACTACTCCTACTACTAAGCTCCATTCTTCCCACAGGCCCCTGTAAGAGAAGGAAGTACTCTCGGTACCATCCTCACAGAGGGGACAACAAACAAGGCGGGTGGAGGAGCAGGGCACAGCAATCTCTCTCATGATGCCTCTCAATTCAGGCCAGTGGGAAGAAGCCACAGCAAAAGCAGAGACAGTGGACCACACAGATAGACAGCTCTCATCGCCATGCTTAAATCAAGTAGATAAACTTTAGAAAATTTAGAGGACTGTGTAGGTCTCAGACCCTTCAGACAATCCTTTATAAATATTACTTCACTCCATAGCATATGGATGAATACTACATAGTTCAAGATAAGTCTCCCGGGTCAACGTGTGAAGTGCGCTATTCTGTAGTTTCATGCTGGTGGCTAGCTGAGCAGGCCGCCCCGCTGCCTCACCCTGGCATGGGCAGAGGGACTCCACCTATAGGTCTGTACCAAGAGTGTCCTCAAGAAAGCTCTGATGGAGTGCCCTCTTCTCATTCCTCTGTGTCTCCAGGACTCCAATTATTTTAAATGTATCATATTTTCAGGTCTCATTTTAAAGATATCTGATTAATTTTTTAGTAGAGGCAAAAATCAGTTCAAATCAAGTGTTTAGGAATAAAAATGTGCAGGTGAAATAGATTTTTTTAAATGTTTTATTTATTTTAGAGAGAGGATAAGGGAAGGAAAAAGAAAGGGAGAGAAACATCAAGGTGAGAGAGAAGCATCAATTAGTAGTCTCTTGCACACTCCCACCTGAGGACCTGGCTGCAACCCAGGCCTGTGCCCTGACTGGGAATCAAACCAGCAACCTTTTGGTTGCAGGATGATGCCCAACCACTGAGCCACACCAGTCAGGGCAACTGCTGAAACAGATGTAAATGCAACTGCAAGCTTTTGATGAAACAGATAAAAAGAGACTGAGAAAGCAAGATGCAGAAAAAGCGGCACCAGTGACTGTTCACACGGTATACTGACTAAACTGCCACCAAACCTGCAGGAGCCCAACGACTCAACCTGTGACCAAGTAGAATAAAAAAGCAAAATTCCCTACCTTACAAGCTGAGGCAAGCAGAGTCTTCGAATTGTTACAAGCAACACAAAATAATTCGTAACCATGTCCATATCTAAAATTGAAAAGGAGAAAATGCAGGACCCCTGTATTAGTAAATATCCTCATGCTACAAAATTTTTAAATGTGAAAAGAATAACATCAATCTCTCTAGGTAACATACAGTTATTGCAGAGAACATTAAATTTCTGTCTAAGCAAACATTTGGGGGAAAAACAAAGAGACTGGAGAAAAATGCCAGTTTTCTAGAAGTAATACAACTTATCCATACAATTAGATTAAAATACAAGTTTTTACCCCCAGCCAGCCAGTACAACAACAAATAAACTATGGCAAGGTTTATAATAGGAAACCAACAAAGGAAAACCAAACAGAATAACAAAATTTAAAGGTCTCTTTTAAAAGAGGAGGGGAGAATGTATATGTATGTACGTGTGTGTGTGTGTGTGTGTATGCATTTACACATTTATGCTTCTCTACTTTAAAAATTAAGACTGATAAACTAGCCTGATAAATATAAGACATAGTAATATAAAAACCTATGTACAATTTGATGCTCCCCCCTCATGAAAACCACTAAAAGATCTTTAGAGTAAGGCAGGAAACGTAGATAAGAGGAAAGCAAAGGAAAAAATCAAGTTGTGGAGGTGAGTCACAAGTTATGACAGAATCAGACCAAACTGCTACAGTTTAACTTACAGTTTTTGAACTTCAGGCCACAAAGTATTCTGCAGAAGTTGATCCTCAGTGGGAGGTTCTACAATAAATTTATAGCACTGCAATTATTTTTTTTTCTACTTCCACACAAATAAAAAAAGTAAATGGTAGAGCACTTACTTAGGTCAGCAGTGACAAATGTAAGTACTTAATAATGCTATTAAATCATCTTTTTTAAATTTCTTACCAGTAAGCACGGAGGGCTGAAAGGCCACCTGGTGATACTGGAAACCTGTACTAGTTACCAGTTCCCCCTCAGCAGGCTGAGGGGCTGTATCTCCTAGTTCAAAAGAAACACAACATCATGGATGCAGTCACCACCGCCTTTTGTCCCCTACACGTGTCCTAGTGATATTACGGCTGTCAGTTAGAAAGTAGTGGTGCTTAAAAGTAGTGGAACTCAAGCCACAGCCACGTGACTCCAAAGCTACCGTTATTTCTACCACTCCAGTGCTTTACAGATGTGCTCGTAGGAGCACTAGTCAACTATACAGGGACTCCTTCCTTTTCTTTGACCTAACATTTCCCGAACTGTTAAAACTATGGAACATTCTCTAGGCACTGATATTAGCATTCATGATTATAGTTCTCCATGACACACTTTGTGAAAGCTGCACCTACTCAAGGTCTGCAATGTATACAGAGTACTTATCACAAAATATGTGATACAGATGCATGTACTGTGATATTTTTTAAAAGATTGGCTGTAATGAATATGAAGTACATGCTGTACAAGTGTGTAAGTAGGTTTTATGTACACTATGAGTTCAATAGTTTTGGAGGCTGAAGTCTTACCCTGAAAGACAGCTTTATTTGATAATCCCAAAGCAGGGACAGTAGCTCCTTCTGGAAGTTCACCATCCTGCTGGAATAGAAAGTGTGATGTATGTTTCAAACACTGAAAGTTACTGTTACCTCGAGCAGTACAAAAATGTCATGCTCCTAAGCGCTCAGAAGCAGCTTAAAGATCACCTTTGTGCAGGTGTGTGCACACACTGCCATTTCCTGAACCAACAGGTGCCATGCCAAGCAAACACTCTCCGACACACAGGCTCCAGCGAACCCCCAACCCTCTGCCCAGTCCAGAAAGCTGGGCATCCTCTCACCCTCAGGCTCATGGAACCCTAACAGCTCCCTGGGTTTCGGGGTCTGACAGGAAACGCACAGGGCAGGCTTCTAGCAAAGAAGGAGCTGAAAATGTAAGGCCCGGAGCCCTACTTCCAAGAGAGTCTCACAGGCACATCCCTAATGATGCTCACGCAAACACAGTTGTTTCCCAGAAAGGCTGGCATCATATTTTCATTAAACATATTTAAATAATTGAATATTTTTAAAATGTTTTACAAAGTGCCATCTGAAATGCCAATAATTTGCTCAAACTCTGCAATTTATATCGCTCAAACTATCTCATATGAAACTATATGCTAATTATCAAAACCAGCATGGTGATGATATATAGTATTCATACCTTAATTTAACATTCAAATTTTTTAGTGTCTTGGTCCAATTTTTTATAAGATTCCTGGTTTTGATAGCAAATATTTAATATCTAAATTTCTGCATGCCACAGTTCACACAAAAGTTCATCAAGCCAATAATAAACTGACTTAACTTCCTTTCTACCCATATACTCTATTGACAGCCTGAAGCAAAATCTTTAAAAATTAAAATGAATGCCCTGGCTGGTGTGGCTCAGTGGACTGAGTGCCAGCCTGTGAACCAAAAGGTCGCCGGTTCAACTCCCAGTCAGGGCACATGCCTGGGTTGTGGGATGTGTGACAAGCAACCATACATTGACGTTTCTCTCCCTTTCTCCCTGCCTTCCTCTAGCTCTGAAAATAAATAAAATATTTTTTAAAAGATTAAGACTTCTTAAAAAAAATTAAAATGAAGTGACTATATTTAGCTAAAACATTTAGAGAGATACTCACATTATGAAGCACATTATTCAGAGACTGGCCTGTAATGGCACAAAAATTTTCCACAAAATTCCGAGGTGCAGAAAATACTCGAAGAACTTTTTCATCTGCTCCAGATACAAACTGAAATCGATTAATCATTGCCAAACATTTCAGGTCATATCCATGTATCTGAGGCCGTGCAATTTCATGCCAAGTCACCTGGGTATTAAAGTAGAATAAACAAAAACAATCATATGTTTCAAGAAATCGAATTCTTTTCAACAAGCAAAAAAATATCAGGCACAAAACCATTTATTATGCCAGTGATTTTCAACCTTTTTTAATCTCAAGGCACACATAAGCTAATTTCTAAAATTGTGCAGCACATCAAAAAATACATTTTTTGCCAATCTGAGAAGAAAAAAATAGGTATAATTTTGATTCATTCACTGATGGCTATTGCTGTATTGACTGTTTTCATTATTTTCATTTGACAATCTAATCAGAAGAGGTCAGTGCCCCTTTTTTAAATTAAATAGTCAAATATTGCATATTTTAACAATTCTTGTAACACACCAGTTGAAAATCACTCTAATGTGCTGTGGAGATATGACCAGGGAGCAGATTCATCCATGCTGTCATGTTTATCAATGTTTAGTCCTTCTCACTGCTGAGTAGCATTTCCTTGGATGACTATACCAGTACTTGCTGATCCCTTCACCTACTGGTAAGACATTTGGCTTGTTTCCAGTTGTCATTTACTTAAAAAGCAGGCATGGAACATTTGTACGCAAGTCTTTGCATGGATATAAGCTTCTATTTTTCTTGGGTAAACAGTACCTATAAGCAGAATGGATGGATGCTATAGGAGATATATATCTAAATATTTAAGAAACTGCGAAAGTATTTTCCAAAGCAGTTATACATTTAACAGCAGTATATGAGAGTTCCAGTTGCCTACTCCCTCATCAACAGTTGGTTTAGTCAGTCTTTTACCTTTAATCATCCCAATATGTGTGCACTGGTATTTCATTATAGCTTTAATTTGCATTTCCCTAATGACTAATGGTGTTGAGAATCTCTTCCTGTTCTTACTTTCTAGCCATATGTATTCCTTGGAGAAATATCTGTTCAAATCCTTTTTATTTTACTGGACTGTTTTGTTGCCCTATTACTGATTTCTAAATAGCTTTATAAGTATTCTGGATATAAGTTCTTCTCAGATATATAAACACTTTCTCCCAATTTGTGACTCCTCATTTTCCAGTCCGTCAAAGAGCAAAAATTTTACATTTTTGTTATGTCCAATTAACCAATTTTTTTTAACAGATTGTAAATAAAAAACTCAGCCATATTGATAACAAATCAGCAAAAGCAACAGGAAAATCAGTCCAAATCATTCACCTTGTTTTTCAATTGACTATAATATTACTCCGCATGCCCTCAAGTCTATTAACTTGAATCTACTACATGCTACTGAAGCAATAATGTCAGTGGCATATTTCATTACCTCTCACTGACTGACCCACATTCGGGCTCCATGAATTTTTGTCAAAAACTGAAGCTGAGTATACTGGCTTTCTCTACTGCATAGCACAGTTCAAATAAAAATTAAGCCTTATTATTTTGTTGAGCTCAGGGCCAAGATTGAAAAGTTGCCTGAACAACCACCACCCTCGACCTCTATGATCTAACACTGTATGACTTTAGAAAGCAGCTTGTACTGTGGGCTTGGTAGTGTTTCCCCATTAAACCACAAGTCATAACAGCACTTTTGTGTGGAACTGAAGTAAACACGTTTTGACGATAACATTTGAATTATTTGAACTGTGTATGTTTAAGATTTTAAGAAAATATCAGACTGTTTTCCAGAGTGCTTGTATCTGTTTACAACTCCACTAATGATGTATGTAAGTTCCAGTAGCTCTGTATCCTTGTCACCACTTGTTACTGTATTTTTCACTTCAGCCTTTCTAGGGAGTGTGTAGTGACAACTCATCATGGTTTTACTCTGCATTTCCCTAATGGCTAATGATGTGGTCCCACTTTTCACATGCTCATGGATTTATTTTAAAGTGGATCAGTCAAGTAGGCCGATAGTTTACCTGTGAATGGCCTTTTCTATTCCATGGAGCAAAAAGTCGAGTTGTCTGGTCAGTGCCGACAGTGATGATAAATTCTCCTTCTGGATCCCACATGAGGTCTTGGACACCATCAAAGTGTCCTGAAATGACAATCTCTGGAGTCCACTCTCTCTGTAATGAAAGTGCTCGTGTCACATCAAAATAATCAAAGACCACCACCACTCAAAACAATGACTTCAACCCTAAGGTCTAATACTGGGAAAGACGGAAGCCCCACCAAGCAAGGTGAAAAACTAAGTAAACAAGATGGGCTGTTAAAATTACAGAATGTTTTCCAGTCAAGCACATTAGAATTTAAACATTTAAATGTGTGCTGTGTCCTTTAAAGCGGTAACTTTGGGAAATTCCCCTCCGTTCTTTATTTTTAAATTTTATTTGTTTATTTTTAGCAGGAGGAGCAGGGAGGGAGAAAGAGAGGGAGAGAAACATCAATGTGAGGAACAGTGATTGGCTGTGTTCCATACACACCCCAGCTGGAGACCAAACCCACAACCCAGGCATGTGGCCTGACATGGAATCAAACCGGAAACCTTTCATTTTGTAGGAAGATGCCCAACCAACTGAGCCACACCAGTCAGGGCACCTCCATTCATTATTTATTAAGTGCCTCTTAGAAGCCAAACACTACTCAACCTTTCTGTGCCTAAATTAACTCCTTTGTAAAATTACCTAATCCACAGAATCATTATGAGGATTAACTGATATTTGTAAACCACACAGAACAATAGCAACATATACTAGGTACTACATATTTATTATTCTACATAAGTTACCATGTAAAATGAGTTAGTAGATTCTGATCATGTGTCTCAATCGCTTTCTTTACAAAGTAAAAGGAATTGTAGGTGTAGAAGACAGAAGGGTGAATCAAACCTAGTTGGTCCACTTATTGAGGAAGTCTGCACCAGCCACAACATAAACAAACAGTGACTCGGTTGGCTGAGTATTGTCCTGCAAACCAAAAGGTCATTAGTTTAATTCCCAGTCAGAGCACATGCCTGGGCTGTGGGCCAGGTCCCCAGTAGGAGGTGCTCGAAAGGCAAACACACATTAATGTTTCTCTGCCTCTCTTTCTCACTCTCTTCCTCTCTCTACAAATAAATAAATAAAAATAAAAATCACTCTTGATTGTAACAAATATATCTCTCCAGTTTGGGGCGTTGACAGTGCAGAAGGTTCTGTGTGTGTGTTGGGGGGGGGGCAGAAGTATTTGTGAACCTTTTGTGCTTTCTGCTCAATTTTTCTCTGAACCTAAAACTGCTCTAAAAAATGAAGTCAATTAAAAAAATCACCCTCTATACTTGTAAGTAGCTATGATAAATTTGAAGCCAAATTAAAAGCATAAATACAGTGAAATTCTGTCTTCTGGTTTGAATTTCTACTTACTCATCTGATGCTTTCTTCTATGAAGGCTCTCAAAGACCTGAAATATGGCTCAAATGAGCTCTGAATTAAGAATGAAATTAAATTTATCCCCTTAAACATTTCTTATTTAAAAGTGTGATATGCCAGGCCCTGTTTAACACTGTACAAATATTAATTCATTTAAGCATTATAAAACTCTTATGAGTGGGTGCTCTTACTGTCCACATTTTACAAATGAGGAGCCTGAGACAGAGCTTACGCCATGTCCTCAAGGACAGAGAGCTGGTAAGTAAGTGCTGGGGCAGAATGTGAACCCAGGATATCTACCTCCGAGGCCTGTGCTTTTAGCCACTATGTTCCTATTTCATTTGCCCAAGCAGCACATAAGAAGCAAATAAGAAAGTAAGAGACTGAATAATGCTGAACATGATTAAAGGAAGATTACTCCTCTTTGAGAAGAGACAAAAATTATAAGAAAAAGCTAAATTAGCTTAATATTTGGAGGGTTGTGTAGAATTACACATATTAACAGCCCCTGAGAACATCAATACATTCTGTCACAAAGTAACAAGCTCTTAGAATGCCCTTTTGTTGGTCATTCATCCAATAATTATCTATGGAGTACCTACCATTCAACAAGAAAATATCAAACTATGTTACCTTCTTTAAGACAGGAAGTTATACATTTTAGGAAAATCTCCCATAAAAATTTTTATAGCTTAAAGGGAGAACTTAAAATTTATGTAGTTTAAAGTTCACTTATGTAGAAAAAAGACCTATGTGCAAATTTCAAAATGCCAATGAATTCTGGAAAAATGCTTTAATTCTTAGAAAAACATAAGCTTGTTACCTAATAAACTGTGGTATAATGTTCACAGAAAGAAGTGATGTCGTTTGAACTTAAACGCCTCTACTATGCTTCTATAGAGAGTTCTAAGAAGAACAACACTTAATCTAAGTTTCATTCAGGACTGACTCTACTTGATCACAAATGCTTTATTTAAAAGTGTTTTGCTTACTGGATTAGCTGTATTCTGTTTCCAAAGGTGCAGTGCTCCATGGAAAGCATGAGCGACTATCATAGAGCCATCTTCACTGAACTGGCAGTCATAAAATCCCAGAGTATTTCCACCTACTTCACCTACTCGAACCTATGCAATAATAGATAGAAAACAATTCGTAATCAACAGTCCACATTTCTCACAACAGAAACCACTGATTCCAGAGATTACATTCTCAGTTTATAAACATATACAATGAGTGAACACTGGTAGCTCTAGCTATTAAATATTCAGCTTCAAATCCAATTTCCTATTTCTTAAACATTCCTATTTTTACCTGTTCTAGCCAAACTCCTGACTCTTCATCTGGAGCCCAGAGAATCATGGTTTTATCCATTGAGGCAGACAATAATCTCATTGGTTGCTGTAGAACACCATCTACAAAATACAAATTAGTTTCTCTAGGTTTTCAGCAGGCATCATGTTTATAGATTACTGGGGGGAAAAACCACCATGGATACTGCAAAAATGTTCACTTCAGCAATGCAATAGCAAAATGTTGGCAACAACACAAATATCTACCATTAGAAAAACAGGTAAACAAGTTGTGGTATATTTAGACAGTGGAATACTGAACTGCAATAAAAATAAACAAACTAGAGCTACATGAATCAACATGGATACAACTCCAAATCTTCAGCATGTTAAGCTAAAAAGGCAAGTTATAACAGGACAAGTACACTGACATTTTAATAGCTGTAAAACTATTGTTTATGGCCACCTAAATGTATAGTTGAAGTAAAAACCATGCATGGGAACGGGAATGCTAATGCCCTGAATTCAGTATTCTAGTTGCCTCTAGGGAAGGACGGAGGGGCAAGGGTTCAGGAAAAAATACACAGGGGTCCTCTGTATCTATAATATCTAGTTCTTTTCTAACTGCAACACATAAGGCATAATGTAATAAAAGCTGAATGGTGGTTACCTGAACATTATTGATATTCTCTGTATTGTGTTGGGGAAGGGGCTATGGGAAGAACTTGAGCTGTGCCTTACTCAGCTCTACACCCAAGCTCCAGCTTGAGCATGCATCACTCCATAAATGGAGGGTAAGGGCAAAAAGAAGAGGGGGGCAGTCTTATTTTTCCATAAATTATGTGTGTCATTATTACCAACTTTGTATTGTCAAGGGTAAAGAATCCAGTGAGGTTTCCCTGAAAGTCAATTTCTCTTAAATCTCATAAAGACTAGTCCAACACTTGTCAGAAAAAAGTTAACAGATGAGGTGATTTCAGCGTCACGGCAGGAATCATCCTTGTCCTACTCAGGAACACGACTGTCTTTTCTTTTTGTTTATGAAGTTTATTGGGGTGACACTGGTTAAGAAGACCACACAGGTTTCAAGTGTACATTTCTATGATAACATGACCTGTATATTGAATTGTGTGTCCAGCACCCACAGTCAAACAGTCTTCCTGTCACCATGTATTTAGCCAAATATATGGGTACATGTTTTACTGGAATTGAGTGTCCAGAAGAATAGGACTGCTGTATTATACTTTGTCAACCTGAAAATGTCTTACATTTGAGATCTCTAATCACACTCAAAAATATCCTCCATTTTATTTGGCCAGCTTAAAATTCTGCACAGGAGAGGTAACTGAAATGAGGGATAAGTGTACATTGTTCTTCCTACCTTTGTAAAATGAAGGCTGCCAATGAACTGCATTGACCCAGTTTTCGTGACCAGCCAGCACAGTCTCCAGAGTAACCGCAAATGCTGTTTTAGTACCTATAACAAAAGCAATGAAGAAGTACTTTCTTCAAAGCTCTTCCAAAGAGAACATTTTCATAACCATTCAGTTGTACATGTATGGCCAGAAAAAAAAAAAAAAAAAAAGAACAAAACATGATTTATCAGAGTCAACCAAAAGAACATACATTCTAAATTTCATTAGCTTCACCCATTGTTCAAAATTACAGGAGAAAAGGTCTAAAGATAGATAAATTTTCCTCCACCTTTGTCTCTTCCCAGTCAAAAATAAATACTAAGGAATATGCTCTATTTTCTGAGATAGCTATTGTTATACTACAGTTTAAAAGCAAATACAAACACGCCAGCCTCCTAGCTATGCTCACTCATCATTGCAGTAGGTTATTACCTAAAATACTATTTTTTAAAAATTAAGATAAATGAGACCCTGGCTGGTGTGACTCAGTGGATTGAGTGCCAGCCTACAAACCAAAGGGATGCCCATTCAATTCCTAGTGTAGGGTACATGCCTGGGTTGCGGGCCAGGTCCCCAGTAGGGGGCACACAAGAGGCAACCACACATTGATGTTTCTCTCCCTCTCTTTCTCCCTTCCTTCCCCACTGTAAAAATAAATTAATAAAATCTTTCAAAAAAATTAAGATACATGCATAAAAAAGTAAAATCAGTATCATGACCTTTCAAACAAAACAGTTAATAAAAATATTTAAAAATTTGAAGTTTGGGCCCTGGCTGGTATAGCTCAGTGGACTGAGCACAGGCTGTAAGCCAAAGGGTCGCCCATTCGATTCTGTCAGGGCACATGCCTGGGTTACCAGCCAGGTACCCAGCAGGGGGTGTGTGAGAGGCAACCACACATTGTATTTCTGTCCTCTGCCTCCCTCTCTGAAAATGAGTAAATAAAATCTTAAAAAAAAAAATTTCACCCTGGCTGGTGTAGCTTAGTGGATTGAGCTCTGGCCTGCAAACAAGAGGGTCACCAGGTCGACTCCCAATTAGGGCACATGCCTGGGTTGCGGGCCAGGTCCCCAGTAGGGGGGCGAGAGACAGGCAGCCACACATTGATGTTTCTCTCCTTCTCTTTCTCCCTCCCTTCCCCTTTCTAAAAATAAATAAATATTTTTTTTAAAAAAACTTCAAGTTTGGGAATAGCTACTCATAATATGCTGGTTATAGTATTTCTTGGCTCTCCCCCATAAAACTGTTACCAACATCTCAGCTCTTACAGGTTTTATAACCAAGAAGAGAAAAATAAAGAGAATTCCTGGGAGAACAACGCTCACTGAGAACTAACTTTATAATTTAGATACACATCCAAAAATACCTTCTTCAAAAACAAACAAACAAAATTAAAAAAAAATAGCTCCTTCAAATACAATTATTTCAACAGAATCAAGACCTCACGCAGGAGCATTGTTCTGATGCCAGACAATAAGAATGCCAGAATTACATACTACTCAAATGTAGGAATTTAGCTTGTCTTATAAAATATTTTCCTACAAAGGTACAAATAATTAACATTATTTCTTTAGATCTTCCTATGCTAAAATTACAAATTTAGTAACATTACACAAATTAATTTACTGAGAAAACATTAAGAATATTTTCAGTTGCCCTGGCCAGATGGCTCAATTGGTTGGAGTGTTGCCCAGTACACCAAAAGGTTGTGGGTTTGATTCTCGGTGAGAGCACGTGCAAGAGGTTTCTATGTTTCTCTTTCTAATCCATCTTCTCTCTCTCTTTCTCAAAATCAATAAACATATGCTCAGGTGAGGATTAAAATATATGTATTTTCAGGTAATTTTTAAAAACTCTCACCAATATGGTTTCGAAAAAAAGTAAGTTTCTTATATGAAGAGCAACTCATCATTCTACACACACACACACACACACACAAAAAGGAAAAATGCATAGTATCAAGTTTCATGTATAGCTCTGATACTTCTGGAAAACTAATCTTCACATTGGTATAAAGTAAAACATGAATGAATCGGCTGGGAGACCTAAGTATTAGCACATTAAATATTTTCATTATTACTCACTTTCATTTTCTACAGTAAAAGTACTTTCCTTCAGTCTTATATTATCATCATCCTGAGTTTCTAATGATGTCGATTTTATATACAGCCTCCATACTCGTATCAGGCAATCTTGTGAACAGCTTGCTAGGAAAAGATCTTTACCTAATTAAAAAACAAAATGTATTATTTTTCTAGCATTATATTCTTAAATTAAGGTGTAAGACTTTCTCCTCTACAATATGCACATTTCTAGATTTCCTGAAAAAAAAAAAATTAGACTTTGCTTCCTTACCCTTCTTCATTCACCTGACCTATACTCAGTTTTACTAACATTTACAAACGAGCATACAATGCTAACGAATGGTTGCAGCACGTGGTATTCCTATACACAGTCCACTAAGATCTATAAAGAGCTTCTCAGAACGTCTGCATGCAGAATAGTCAGCTCTGTCCGCTTTTAAACGTCAACTTGTTTCACCTTCTACCACCCCAATCAATAATTAATAGAAGGGATAAGTGTCCTCTTTTCTAACTGGGACTACAGAAAAATATCACATACAAAGAAAGTTTAAAATTAAAACATAGGAGACTGCTTTCTTGGAAGTTACACACAGTTGGCCCCACCACATGTATTTCAGCAAAATTTCATACTAACCGAAGGCTGCCCATTCCACGCCTCTTAACCAATCCTCATGTCCACAGAGAGAAAGCACTTTCTGAAACTAGTAAGATAAAAATCATCACACTTGGTGTAAGAATTTAATATTTTCATGTATATCATATCACTGATTTCATTTGGTCTCAGCCAGTTCCTGCTGAGTCTTTTTTTTAAACTGGGAACATTATCTGACTAGACATAAGACAGAGGTTTCATATGAAAAAGCTCATAATCATCTAATTGAGCAATGCTGGTTAGATGGTATCTGTAGACATCAAATACTCTAAAATTAACATAATAGAATGACATAAGATATGATGTAACAGATAAAAATTGGGTAGTTGCACATTTACAACCATTTTAAACTGTCATACAGAATACAAAGAAACAAGTTATCTCCATTATTATTTAATAAATGAGCCTAATTAACCAACCCTCTTTCTAGAAATTCCCTCTCCTAGTTTAACCACTCAAAGTGTACATAAGGCTCAGAAGGACGAAAAAACGCTACACTAGGAAATGTAGGGATAACACATTTTATTTAAAATTTTAAAGAAAAAAACACTCCTGCAGTAACTTCCTTCTCTTTCCCCTACCTAAGGACCTATTTCCTCCTAACAACTCTGCACCTGATAGTCAAGGCAGTAGTTGTTTGGTGTTCAGAGAGTACGAAACCATTTAGCCGAGAATTGTTAAAACTACTCCTCTTGATTTATTTTGGTTTAGATGAGAACATTCCTAAAATTCTATAACCTTGAAATAGTCTGTATTAAGAAATGTAATTAAGCAGAAGCTAATGTTAGTCCCTTAATGAATATCATTAATTACCTGGTCATTCTGTTGAACAAATAAGTGGATTTTGCAGTCATCATCGCCACATGCTAATATTGGCACTGGGGGAGAAAAGAGATTTTCACTGTTAAGTATTCCACCATATGTTATGATTATCACCTGTGCTGTACTCTAAACTCTGACTTCTATTTCTCACATCACTGAACAAATAAACTGAAAGTGCATATCTACTGGCATCAAGTGAACACTCTAAAATGTTCTATTAAATGGTTACTTGGCAAAAAATTACTACTGATAGAGTATTTTTCTCCATTAGACGAATTTTATGATAGAAGGAGCAGTGAAAAGAGAAGCTCAAGGGCAAGCTGGGGTCACTTTCACTGTCAGCCAGACAACTATCATGAAGAGTTAGCCCCAATGAATAATAAAATGAAAGAGCTACCATGAGCCTGGCATCATGGTAACTGCACAAAGGTGTAATGGTATGTTCGTTACTTTAAGAACCTTACATTTTGTTTGAGAATTCAACAGTAAAACAAAATTCCTGAAGCAATTAGAGAACAATATAAGAGTATGTAAGTAAATATATGGTTAAAAAGCTATGAAAGGTGCAATTATAAAATTAGATTTCTTTAATAGCACAAAAATCTAATTTACATTACCAAAGGATAGCCCTAATGACTGTGAAGCAAAACAAAATAGGAACTCTCTTTCTAAGGAAACACCTTGTAACCAAGTGGGTTCTTCCAAGATTTTCAAACTTAAATACACTAAAAACAAAAATAATAAACTCCAGTCACTTGGCCTCAATGTATATGGAAAGAAATTAAATCCTGTCATGAAACCAGAATGCACGAGCTCCTCCTCCGAGGGAGCCCTCGCACAGAGCGGGAGCATCACGTAAGCCATGAAGTTGCAGCTCCTGCCCCAAAAGGCAAGAGGCTGGTGGCCTCCAGACCCTGCCTCTCTCTAGCAGGCCTGCCTTCCAGGTCACAGAGGAGGCAGAGAGAGACTGATTCGCGCTGGCCACCATCTCTGTGAAGGACAACAGAGAGAGAGGCTGATTCACGCCAGCCACCATCTCTGTGAAGGACAACAGAGAGAGAGGCTGACTCACACCAGCCACCATCTCTGTGAAGGACAACAGAGAGAGAGGCTGACTCACACCAGCCACCATCTCTGTGAAGGACAACAAAGAGAGAGACTGACTCACGCCAGCCACCATCTCTGTGAAGGACAACAGAGAGAGAGGCTGACTCACGCCGGCCACCATCTCTGAGAAGGACAACAGAGAGAGAGACTGATTCACGCCGGCCACCACCTCTGTGAAGGACAACAGAGAGAGAGGCTGATTCACGCCGGCCACCATCTCTGTGAAGGACAACAGAGAGAGAGACTGATTCACGCCGGCCACCACCTCTGTGAAGGACAACAGAGAGAGAGGCTGATTCACGCCGGCCACCATCTCTGTGAAGGACAACAAAGAGGGGACGGATGCGCTTCACAGCGAAAGGGGAAGTTTTCCGTTTGGAGACTTTAAGTGGTCTTAGGCAAAGAATGTCAGCATGCAGGACATAAAGGGGCTGTTCTCCTGAAAGAAATGCTCATGGTCCATCTTCAATACTTTTCAACTTATCCCAGACCTTCACCTTCTGAAGAGTCAGACAATTTCCCTAAATTAGATCTACATATGTTGGCAATATACATGGTCCAGCACAAATAATGCCCCCTTTTTATTACAAAATCATAAGCATGTAATTCTGTAACACTATCACTCAAGCACACCATATGACATTTCAGGTGAAATGTTCAAATTAAAACTACAAATTAGTACACCCATATTATCCTACCAACCACACTCAAGCAGGCCTTATTTCTGCTGGGCTCTATATATGATAAACAGCAATATCGATCTTGATTTCATATTAAGTCATTTAATTTTTCCCTTTTATTCAATTTATTGGGGTAAATTGTAAACAGCCACCAAAATTCCGAACAGCCTCCCTTAGTCTTATGTTCTATGCTCAGATAGTTTGAATATTGAAAACAAAGTGTATTAGCTAGGTCTCAACCTGTTTCATGAAAAAATTTTGATACAAAATTGACTCAGTATGTTTCTTTAAGGTTCTGCCATATGAAGATATAAAAATATATATTGCTCTATTAACATGAACTTAACAGGATACTCACCATCAGTATTAGGCAAAAAAGATAAGCAGACAGTCAGAGTGAATCCATCTCCAAAGTTCAAGGTCTGAAGGCATGTTACTAAAAAATAATGAAACACACCACGAATGACTAACTCTGAGTTGTCCACCGAGAGGGGCTGCGTAGCACCATCACATTAGCAGGGAGATGACAGAAGTCAGTCCTGAGCCCCTGCTGACCGTGTGAATTTAAATGGTCAACGTTTAACAAGGTTAGAGAACAAAATTACTTATATGCAAAGATGCAGGGGTGTCCAACCTTTTGGCATCTCTGGGCCACAATGGAAGGAGTTGTCTTGGGCCACACATTAAATAGACACACATGAATAAAAACTGGTGAGCAAAAAAAAGGTTTATAGTAAATTTACAAGTTTGTGTGAGGCTGCATTCATAACTTTCCTGGGCCACATGCAGCCTGCAGATTGCGGATTGGACACCCCTGGCTGAGGAAATTCACATTAACAAATCATTTGGTACAAGGAATTTTGAAAAAGTGCAAAAAACACAAACATTTAGATTAGAATTACAGTGTTTTTAAAGCTGCTTGAAGGATTAAAAAAAATTACATGTTTGCTCTTCTGGTTGTCATTCGTTTGATAATCACTATTTCATTGGTCTGGACTATAATTTAGTCTCTAAACACACCTTGTGAACCCTCTTTAGACCAGACTCGGACAGTGGAATCTGACGCTGCAGAAACGAGCAGTGTACGGAACCCAACATCAGAAGCCCTCCTCTGGTAAACAGCGTGCACTGCATAGACAGGTCCCTCATGGCCGTAGAGATGGACCGATTTTAAAAGCTGAATGAGAAAAAAAATTACAAAAACATTATGATAAAAAAGGAATTATCAGTTTCAACTTTATTTAACTGGAATCATAAGATTAATGGTACTGTTAGAATGTGTGACCCAGAAATAGGCCCTTTCAGCTGAAGAAAATGTATACTTTGGAGAAGTTTGTCTGACCATATTAATGACACAGAAATCGTGCATACCCTTGACACAGCAATCTCACATCTAAGAATCTACTCTGAGATGCTAACAGCAAGAGTGTAACAAATAAGAAAAGGATATTCATCACACTCTTTTTTTTTGGTGGAGGATGCAAGCATGAATCACACACTCTTTATAATGTTAAAAAAATCAACCAAGAATAGGGAACTGATTAATTGTTGTAGGCATACACTTTAGGTAATCAAAAGGATAATATAGATAAATATATGATTATTACCATGGAAAAACATCCATGACATTGAGATTTTTGAAGAACACAGGTCAGCTTTGTGGAATGTTCCTTTTGGGATTAGTCTGATGTTTTATCATGAACAGATTCAGGATATAAATTCTGACATCATTACTACCTAAGTGCATAACATCACAAGATGTCAGTTTGTCCCAATTTTAGTGAAGTTAACCTTGACATTGTAGTAAAGGTACTGTCTGCCAGATTTTTTCGCTGTGCAGTTCAATTTTTTTGGTTGATAATATACGAGATTACACTTTGGGGCTGAGTAAATATTCTATTCTCCATCAAACCACCACCAAGTATTTTCAGCATCCCCTCGTGACACTTGCCTGAATCAATCATGGCTGCAAAATGGAAAAATGGCACACACAACTGGTAATTCATTTGCTTGCCATGCAAGATTTTCCACCATGGCCTCATTTCTACTATTTAAGGTATATATCTTAGAGCTCCAAAATGTGTGAAATTGTACCACTTCCTTTGAGAGGTAGCTTCCATAAATTGTCTTTTGAAATAGAGGTGTCCCTTAAGTGTCTCCTCAGCTGTTTTCCCATTACTTAGGCAGAACTCTGCCACTTCAGAAAGTAATTAATAGTTATGTATAAGGGTCTATACACTAACTTTCTTTCATCATTAACCTTTGGCTTCTTTGAAAAAACATTTTAAATAACTTAAATATGGTATGTATAATTGTACATATACTAGAGATCTGAGACAATGTTCATCAGAATGTTAACTCCGTTGAGATTATATAGGCTTTTCTTCGTTATATTTTTCTATATTTAAACTTTTTTATATGATTCTTTATCATTATAGCTTAAAAAATTAAATCTATTGAAAATACTTCACATCTTTAAGCAGGATTGTATTTCAACCATCAAAAAACTTAAGAAACTCAAAAGAAATCTCTCAAGTTCACCAGCTTTTTTAAGAAACAATGCTCACTGTTCAAAAACTTGAACCTCTCCTTACACTAGCTCAGAATTATTTCCAGGTATCAGAAGTCAAGGTGCGTTGAGCACCTGAGTACTGGAAACACCTATGGACAAGACCCTTTTAAGCCCCTAAGGTTACAATGTGTGGCCCTTCCCCTAAATCCTCTTATTCCCTCATCTCTCCTTCTGCCACTGACCCACCTCTCCTCCCGGTTTGGGTTCACATTCTCTCCTCCGGCCCCTCTCAAGCTAAGTTTGTTGTCCACCCGGATACCTGCTTAGCCTGCAGTTCCCTCTACTGACAGACGTTTGGGGGACCACCGAGAAAGAGTCTTGCTAAGTCTCACCTCAAGGTTTCAAAAGTGAGTGCTAAAACTGTTGTCTCTGAATTTCCCTGTCAAAATCATTCCAAACAGGAGTTAAGTTTGCTACACATCTTTTTGCTCTCAATCAAGTCTACTTGGCTCCAAAGTCCCCACCTCCAGGCTGCAGAGGGCAAGGCTGGGTGCCTGGTCAGTAGTTTGAATGACATGTCTACAACGGAAATCTACGTCTTCCCTCCTACCTGCCTACTCTCCTTTGCAGAAGCACCTTTCTCCAGGAGCCCTAAGGCACAACCCCACTGTTTTTGATTACTTACTCCCCTCATCGCCAGCTACCTACTCCTTTGATAACCACGTAATATACACCAAAATCATTTTTCCTTCGAAAATACAACCTATATCCTTTTCTTCACATTTTTTCCAATTTTAATTTGTCATGGGGCTGTCAGATTAATCTTTTGATGTTCATACTCTTCTTCTTAGATATCATTAAACTTCGAAATGCCTGCTAATAAAGAATAAACTCTCAAAGCAAGTGTTCAAATTCCCACAGGATCATTTCTATTGTTTCTCAAGTACTATTGCCCACATGTATTATCTAGAAACATTTCCGAAACTGTGTTCCTCAAAGTTACAACGGCTGCTAAGGATTTAAAAGAAAGAAGTTCAGACTTGAAACAACTTTGGGAAATGTAAGTTAAACAAAGATAAGCAGGTTCATCCACGAAAGAACTTTTCAGAGCCCTGTCTAGGCTCAGGTGCATTGGGATTCTCTAAGAGACGTACGTATAGGATATGCAGTGTTTCCCAAACTTGATTGATCAGAGAGTCCTTTTTTCCTTGAACTTCTTAAAAGATGAATAATTCTCTGAACACACTTTAGAGAGCCCTAAAGACATCTTAGGCTTTGGTTAAAACCAGATACTCCTGACCAGGTACTCTGTTTTCTCACCTGAGCTTTTATTTACGCTATTTTCCCTACCAAGAATTCTCACCCCTTTAACTCATCCCAAGGAAATCGCCTCACATTTTAAGAACCAACTCAAAAGCCACCTCTTAAAACTCTCTTCTGAACTCACTGTACCACGGTTGGGGGCGGCAAGTTAGAGCACCTGCCTGGTACTGCACTTTATTCAAGTACATTTAGCCTTCAAACCACACACATGCTCCACGAATAGGATTTTGTCTCATCACCATCTTCCGCATGGCAGATGTACAAATATCTACTGCACTGACTTTTCACTTTTAATCTTTTCTTACAACTAGAAACGACCTAAATATCCATCACAAGAGGTCCACCCATACCCAGCACTGCATATGATAACATCACTCAGAGTTATGTGAATCTATATCCACATGGCAACAGTTATCCTGTGCACACAGCAGAATTAATTTTTGCTAACTGAACTCAGATCAAACAGCCCATGTAACAACAGCTTGAAAATTATTTCAAAATAATCAGAAGTTCACAAAAATGACTGACAGCATGTGAATATGGGAACAAATTTTAGAGGGAAGGGTAAATGTCTGTGAAGTACAGTAAAATAAAAGATCTGAATTACTGATAAGCAAGAATGAGGCGACTTCATAAAGAACACAATAGAAAGGAAAAAAATTGAAAATAAAAGTAGATATAACGGTCATTTCTTACAACTATAAACATGTCTACCCACCTGATCATTCTCTATTTCCCAGTGAACCACTTGACTATCAGATCCTCCAGAAACTAATTCAGTAGAAGGAGCTGCAAAAAATTATACCTTGGTGAATATTTTTATTTCTTTTTACCAGCTACTTTGAAAACTTTCAAAGCTATAGAAAAAAATATAAGAAAACTCATATACCTAGATTCACCAACTGTTAACACTTTGCCATATTTGATAAATAGCTTGCTCTCTATATACATGCACAGGGTGGGCAAAAGAAGGTTTACAGTTGTTTGCATGGAAAAATAATACAATAATTAATAAATAATACAAAAATATGTTTCACGTACTCAGAACTGTAAACCTACTTTGCCCCACCCGGTGTACGCACAGACCCCTTTTTGTTTCTGACAACTACTAAGAAATAAGTTGCAGACATCAGGACCTCTGATCCTCAAACACTTAGCTATGGATCGCCTAAGAAATGGAGCATTCCCCTACATTACCACAATACGATGACCACATTTGAGACTTTCAGCAGTGATACAGTATTATTACGTAATATACACAAAATTTCTCCAAACTGTCCCAGTGATGTCTTTTATAACTTTTTAAATTCAGAATAGAAAGACCGCACATTGTGTGCTTAGTTGTCACCTTTTTCAGTCTCCTTTCACGTAGAATAGCATCCCAGCCCCTTCTTCTTGTGTGATAATGAGCATCCCAGCCCCTTCTTTTACAGAATGTCCCTCAATCTCGATTTTTAAAGAGGGGAAGATAATATATAATTTTTGTTTGGATTTGCCATTTATTTGTTTCTTCTGGCCTGTGTGCTAGACATTTAGAAGCAGTAGCTGGGAACTGTCTGAAGAGCATCAGGTAAGGACTCAGAAGTCCCAGGTTCTGTCCTAACCCTGCTGTTGGCCAGCTGTGACATTGGGATTTAATTTCTTTATGCATCAGAGAAATTAAGCTATTTATCTAACTATGTGATTTGAGAATTACTGTAAGGTACCTGATACAGGGGTTGAAAAGAATAGCTAGATTATCTGGTGGTAGAACCCTCGTCTTAGAGGAAATCAATCCTAATAGTTAAAAATTAGGGATGTCAAGCAATTTACTTTATATAACCTTACTTTTAAAGGGAAGATAAAATATACAAGCCCAAATTAATATTTTATAATGAATCCCTACATTGATATTTAAGTAGTCTGTAACGTCACTTGGTGGCAATTAATAAAATTACAATTGTTTTAATGTCTGCACTAACAGCCACTCTTTCTACTATTTAATGGTTTCCACTGACCTAATGTGACTAATACTGCATTACTAACTGAAATAAGTAGCTTATTTAACTTCTTCTAATGTCACAGATAAAATCATACCAGAGTCTCACTAACTCAGGAAATTCTCCACTTGTGCCTGGCTCAGGATGCTCTTAATACATGTTTATGGGGACTTCCAGTCAAGATGGAGGCATGGTAAACACGCCTCCTCGCACAGCCGCTGCAAAACTTACAACTAAACTACAAAACAACTATCACCCAGATTCATCAGAAAATTGACCCGTATGGAAGTCTGACAACCAGGGAATTAAGGAAGTCACATTCATCCAAACAGGTAGGAGGGGTGGAGACTCGGAGACACAGAAAGGACAGTCCCATGTCCACATGTGGTAGATAAAAATCAGAAGGGATACCTCAGGAACGAGTTCCTACCCCAAACCACACCATCCAGCACAGGGTTCCAGTGCCAGGAATATAAGTCCTCCTAGCTTCCTTTTGTAAAAACCAGTGGAGGTTAGAGCAGCGGAAGAAACTGCAGGATTCTCAGGAGTCTTCTCTTAGAGGGCCTGCAACAGACTTAGGTCTTATACAGACTTATTCCCTCTGGGCTCCAGCACCAGTGCAGCAGCTGGAAGGGCAACAGTAGCATACGGGAAAAAACTGAAGTACCTGGCATCAGGGTGAGTGATGGGGAACAGCCTCCTCCTGAACAAAACTCCAGAGGAGAAGCAGCAACACTAATCCCTTTCTGAGCTCTCCCCCACACAGAGCCACATTGCATCAGAGATTCCATCAACCTGGTTCACTCAGGTTGCCCACCCCCACACCCCACCGGCAATTAACTAAAGCTCCACCCCAGCCAACTTGCCCCTGAGCAAATTCTGCAATAGGTCATGTTACTAAGACAGGGAGTCAAAGCAGCTCTATCTAATCCCTAGAAACACACACAGGGAGAATGCCAAAATGAGGAGATAAAGAAATATGGTGCAAATGAAAGAACAGAATGGAACTCCAGAAAAAGAACTAAACAAAATGGAGATAAGTAATATCAGTTGCAAAGTTCAAAACACTGGTTATTAGGATGCTCAAGGACCTCAATGGACACTTCAGAAACATAAAAAAGACCCAGGCAGAAAGGAAGGTTACATTAAGTGAAATAAAGAAAAATCTACAGGAAACAATGGAGTAGATGAAGCCAAGAATCAAATCAATGATTTGGAACATAAGGAAGAAAAAAACAATCCATCAGGACAAGAAGAAGAAAAAAGAATAAAAAAAAAAAACAAGGATAGGCTAAAGAGCCTCTGGAACAACTTTAAACATACCAACGTTCACATAATAGGGGTGCCAGAAGAAAAAGAGAAAGAGCAAGAAATTGAAAACTTATTTGAAAAAATAATGAAAGAAAACCTCCTTAATTTATTGAAGGAAATAGACATACAAATCCAGGAAGACCAGAGAGTCCCAAACAAACGGATGCAAAGAGGACCACACCAAGACACATCATTATTAAAATGCCAAAGGTTAAAGATAAAGAGAGAATCTTAAAAGCAGCAAGAGCAAAGCAGATAGTTACCTACAAAAGAGTTCCCATTAAGACTGTCAGCTGATTTCTCAAAAGAAACTTTGCAGGCTAGAAGAGATAGGAAACAAGTATTCAAAGTGATAAAAAGCAAGGACCTACAATCTAGATTACTCTATCCAGCAAAGCTATCATTTAGAATTGAAAGACAGATAAAATACTTCCCAGACACAGTAAAGTTAAAGGAGTTCATCATCACCAAGTCATTACTATAGGAAATGAAAAATTGGATTATGTATGAGAAAGATCAAAATGAACATTAAAATGGCAATAAATTCACAACTATCAGCAATTGAATCTAAAAAACAAACCGAGCAAACAAGCAGAACAGAAACAGATTCACAGATACAGAGATCATTTGGAGGGTTATCAGTTGGGAGGAGGAAGGGGGAGAATGGGAAAAAGGTACAGGGATTAAGAAGCCTAATTGGTATGTACAGAATAGACAAGGGGATGTTAAAAATAGTATAGGAGATGGAGTAGCCAAAGAACTTATGTGCATGACCCATGGACATGAACTAAGGGTGGAGGAAACTGCCAGAGGGAATGGGGGGGGGTACTGGTGGAGGGGGGCAAAAGGGGAAAAACTGGAACAACTGTAATAGTATAATCAATAAAATAATTTAAAATATTTATGGGATAAAAAATAAAATTATTTCAAAGTCCATAAGAAAACTACAATAAGTATATTTAAGACATTTGGGGAAATTGCACAGGATTTTGGTGGCACCTTCTAAAAGGAATATGTTAATTAAACACTCTGGAATCACAGAACCTTAGAAATAAGAGATCAAGAGATGATCTAGTCCAGGAAATTTCAAATTGTTTGGTGTCAAGACTCCTTTACATTCTTAAAAATTTTTGAGGACCCACACTGGCTGGCATGGCTCAGTGGACTGATTGAGTGCCAGCCTGCAAACCAAAGGGTTGCTGGTTCAATTCCCATTTAGGGCACATGCCAGAGTTGCAGGCCAGGTCCCCACTAGGGGGCTTGTGAGAGGCAACCACACACTGATGTTTCTCTCCCTTTTTCTCCCTCCTTTCCCCTCTCTAAAAATAAATAAAATCTTTAAAAAATTTTTTTGAGGACTCCATAAAGCTTTTGTTTATATGGATTGACTCTAAGTACCAACATTAAACACTCCAGAAATTTGAAAACACACTGAGAAACTTGAAAACTACTTGCTTATCACTTTATTTAAAAACACTAAACTCCATTACATGTTAACAAATATAACATTTTATGGTGAAGGAAAACCCTTTATTTTCCTAAACAAAAAATTAATGAGAGGCACTATTTCACATTTCTGAAAATCTCTTTAACATCTAACTTTATTGAACTACAACTAGATTTTCATATCTATTTCTGTATTTATTCTGTTAAAGTATCACATATAACGAATCTGCTGGAAAGTAGCACTGTATAACTGCAATCGAACGAGAATGAAAGCAGTGAATAACCTCTTAGTACTAATCTGAAAATAATTTTGACCTCCCAGGTATCACGGACCTCTAAGGGTCCCCTGTACCAGTCCAAGCCTCCACTTTTCATGTATTGCAAAGGTGTAAACTGGAGTAAACAAAAAAATGCAATGTCCTGCCTAAAAAGCAATAGATTCTCTGTGGCAGAAACAGCCCCACAAGCCAAATCTTCAGAATCCAAGCCTGAGCCCAACATGGGTCCTGCTTACAGGCTCTGAGCAGAACTAAGCAATGGTGGGGATCTTGCCATAGTCAGAGGCTGCCTCTACCCTCATCCTAAGCACTGTTGTTACCTATGCTTTAGTTGCTATAAAGTAAAAGTACAGGTCAGACATTTCACTGGGCATACCATTTTTCTTCTATTTTCCAATTGCAGAGTATCAGATAAGCTAATGGTAAAGTAATAGAAGTGATGAAAATATGACTAATCATACTTCGTCAGAAAACAACTGAGATCAATTTTAACAATCAGATTGATACTTACAGCCATCCTGTTTACAAATCCACTGTATGCAATTGACCCGAGCAGTGTGGCCATTCAGGTTGGTAACAACAACCCTTTTCTTTAACAAAGAAAACTTCAGTTAGTAAGTTAGAATCTATCCTACAGAGGAATTTAAAAAATCAGTAAAAATCAGATTCCAGCAGTTCTGATACAAAAATATTCAGGATTATTTCAAACAGAATAATTTTCCTTAATTCATAAACTTGTAACCATGGCTTCAACTATCTGTTCACTCTTAACTCATTCTTTTTGCCAGTGCGCATTCCCAGTGTCATGGGTTCTCATCACACTGGGCTGCCGGGTCTTCATCTGCCTAATTCCTGCTCCCCACCCCCACCCTGCCCACCCCAGTCCTCCTCATCCAGGGAGCCTGTCTTGACACCCTGGACTAAAGGAACCCTTTTCTTCCTCCTGCTCCCACAGGTCTCAGGAGCTTAATTCTATCATGCTTGCACCAATTTGAGTGTTTTGTTGACCAAAAACAAAAGAAAGAAAGACAAAAAAATTTTAATAGAGGAATTCATTTTTAATGAATACCAATTCATGGCTCACTTTGCCCATCATGGCTAATCAGGTGATGCCCATCATGGCTAAATAGGGTTCTTGAACCCTAATGGCACAAGGTCAGACCAGGCCACAACTATGAAGGTCCTCAGACATCAGATTTCTTCCGACTGTTGCTTTCACCAACATCACTCCACACTTGGGCTCTCTTTACTTCACCCACTGCTGAAGACACTAACTGTGATTACAGTGCCTTTCTCTTTGCAGACCCTTTCTCTGTTTATTGCCCAACTGCACAGGCTTATGTACCAGCTAGAATTCTTATGGCTGAGAAAAAGGTATACAGAGGTAAGTATGCATTAATTAACATATTTCACACATTGAGTTATTTGAGGCTGGGAAATGATTATAATAGCTCATTTTCTCTCTCACTAGATTGAGAATTCCTTAATGGGCACAAATTATTTTTTACCCATTATCTTTGTGTCCCTACCACCCTGTCCAGAGCTGGCCCATGGAGGGTCCTCAAAAATCTGCTGAATGAACATCATCCCCAAAAACTTTGTTTTAGCACCTCCATGCTCTTATTTCCACATTTAATTAAATGTCCAACAAGCAAAAATGTAACCAAACAAAGTACTTTTTAGGGTCAATATATTTTCTGATAGGTTAAAATCTCCTAACATGGCCACCAGATTATCACTAAAAATAAAAATGTGATGTAAGGCATGGTACAAATCCATTAAATAGCTGCAAAAAGAGAGGTTTCCACAGCTGAGTCAGTCCTTGTTCAATGGCCATTGGAAAGTTTACCCATGGTTTTATGTGCTTTCTCTTGCCAGTTAGGAGTGCAGAGCTATAAGAAACAAAAACTAGAATGAGGCAAGTTCAAGATACAGTAAGCTAATACAATTATTTCCTATATAAATCAGAATCTGTAAAGGGTGTGAGGATAATGGTATTTTTAATCAAATTAATAAAGCAGTACAAGAAATACAGAAAGCTAGCTCCTGCACTGCACTTTAATTTCCAGCACTTTACTTTTTATACTGAGGCTCTTTTTGAGAAGCAACATTAACTATACTGTCCAAAATTAACCAGTGGGAATGGGGGCAAAACGAACTCCGGGAAGCACGCAAAAACTAGTCATTTGAGAAATTTGGTAGGGAAAGAGCCAAAAAATAAAATTAACTGACTGGGTGAAGTTCAGAGAATGGGTTAAGTCCTGCCTCATAAGTAGTGCTCAGAATCCCCAACCCCCATGACCTTTACCCCAATGAAAGTTTCTTTAAAATGTCCAATTCCAAAGCTAAAATATAAAATACAAGTGATATTATTTTTTCAAGCAATACAAGTCTATAAAAAACCCCGGGAAATACAGAAATAGGATAGCAACCGTAATAATGGATTTGATCCATACCTAAATCGCGAATCTTTCAAAACCCAAACTAATAGTACTACATACAGTTAGTTGCCACAGAAGGTTTCAGAAAAGGTTATCATCATTCAGGCATCTACGAGAGGTTAACAGGTCACTGGTGGGACTCGGTGACCCCAGGCTGACGAAGCGCGCAAGATCTCGAGTCTGGCGTGCAAACAGGAGCCCTCGCCTACACACCCTCCCCCAAGCGGACCAGCCCACACACCCAGCGTCCTCGCTCCGGCGCAGCGTCTACAGTCTGTCCAGACAGCACTCAGCTCACTCAGCCCCATGGGGTCAGCTCTCTTACCCAGGGGTCATAGAGCACCACGGAACAGGACGTGCCGAAGGCCAGAAGTCCTCCCGGCCCGGAGCTCCAGCTAAGGGCTCCCCGCACCCGGTTTGGGCAGCAAAATACGTGCGAAGTCTCCAGCACGGATGCCACCATGTTGCTGGCTGGTCAGCGGCCGAGACCTGGGCGCGCACTTCCGCCCTCTGAGCGGAACTACTCGCGAGGCCGCCTCCCGGGCTGGCGGATTCCTCGCCGCGTTTCAGAGGCTGCCGGAGGCGCGGGGCGGCAGCTGCCACGCCCCCCGGCCCTGGGTCTAGTGAGCCTGTTCTCGGCCGCCGCTGCCAGCTCTCTTGTCCTGGACCGTGGCCCAGCGAATGCACGCGGCCGCCGTCCCAAGGACCAAGACCGGCAGGAGCAGTTCCGGACGTTCCGGAAAAACCCGCGGCTAAAGTGCGGGGCACCGTCAGCAACGTCCCACTGCCCCTCACTCCCGGGCTCCCTACAGCGGACGGGGTTGGGCCAGGCGAGAGTCTCGGCAAGAGAGTCTCGGGTCTCCGGGGCGCAGGGGCACAGAGGGCTCGCAGAAAGGGTATCCAACTAGTCTCCACGATCTTAGTCCTCTCGCGACCCGCCTTCGCCCCCTCCCGCCCCTTCGTGCCCAGCGCGCCGGCGATCGGGCGCCCGCACGGATCCACTGGCGGCGGACGGGGTTCTGAGCCGCACTGCGCATGTCCTGCAGTCTGGGCTGGCGGAGGCGGTGGTTCCCGGCCGCGCGCTGCGCGCGGCGGTAATTAGTAATTGTCCTGCTCCGGCGCGGCGAGGGCGCGTGAGGCGCGGATTCTCGGTGGCTGTGCTGCGGTGCCGGACCGAGGGGCGTCCGGGCCGCTGAGGTCGCCGCTTCATTGTGCCTTGTAGAGCTTCGAGAGAGAAAAGCACGGGCCGGTTCCGAGCCCTCCCGGCGGGAACTGAACCTGTGCGCGGGGCCGGGCCGTGGGATTCGGAGGCCGGGCCGTGGGACTGCGAGGCCGCGTAGAGGTGAGTCCTGCGGGACCGGGCGGGGGCTGCAGAGAGGGGAGCCCCGCGGGTCGTGGAGGCTGGGCTTCCCAGTTCGGGGTGCACTCTTGGGCTTCAGACTTCAAAGGAGGACTTTGTGAGGAAACGGCGTTATTCATCTCCCATCTGAAGGTAGAGGCGTGTTCAACAATAAACAGCGGTGTGCCCTCTTTCCCTTTTTCTTCACTCGCCCTTTCCTCCAGCCTCGCTCTTTAGGCTTTGTTTCCCAACACCACCGAAGACTTCAGGGAAGGAGGTCCGCCCGCGGGTCCGCCCCAGCGTTAAGCATCCTTCCTGGCGGAAGGCACGGAGCATTGCGCTGTGCTTGTCCCAACCCTTCCAGCTTTTTGCCTCGCTCTCCTGCGAATGATTTCTTCATAGTTCTCGTTTGCCTATTAAAACTTCAGGGGCCAGAGATTGTTCTTCCAGGAGTCTAGCCCTATGGTACTTAACATACTTCCATTTTCACTTCTCCGGGTGATACGCAGCAGCGGTGCAACACTGCTGACACTGTTGGGAGCACTTCCATGTGCGCCGCTCCTGTAGTGTCTTCAGTCACCCTGCAAAGAGGTATTGCCAGCTTTTCATGGTGCAAGGAAGAACAGCCGGCAGTGGTAGAGCTAGGTTGCCTCATGCCCTCGCTCTCTCGCTCCAGAAACACAACCTCTGTTTCTTTCCCTGGAGGCAGGTGAGTTTGGTGACGACTGGACATGTGGGTCCTGAGATACCAGTCAATCCACGTATCTGGACTATACCTTCCTCGGCTTAACTGAATTCTTTTCCTAACTCCAAACACCATTGTCTGGGTAAGTGGTGATCAGTGATAAAATGTTCACTGATTTGTAGCAACATAAGAATGATAGAGGTTTTTTATGAAGTTTCATTTATTTAAGGAACGATTATCATGCAGTCATTCAAAAGCATGAAATCAGCTTATATGTACTGACATGGAAAGATGTCGTTTTTGAGTAGGGAAACAGATCCCATTTGTGTGGTTTACGTACACATCTACTTGAGTATGCGTAGACAAACATCCTGAGCCATACACAAACTGGCAAAATTGGGTGACTCTGAAGAGTGATATAGGGGAAAAGCCTCCTGAAATTGATTTGTATGTAGTTTAAGAAAAATTTTAAATGAGAATTATCTGAGATTGCCATATGTACTCCTTTTGATGTTAAAATACTGTTATTATTAAATGACAATGATGGTGGTAGAGGTAAGTTTTGTTTTAAATCATTATTCTCAACACAATACGAAGTTGTCAATATGGCTGTGGCCACATGGATCTCTCCAGTGTCTGACTTATTATTGCTTTTATAGTGCTAATTCCATGCTCTCTTAACACTCAACAGTTCTCCATTTGTTTCACCTGTTTTACCAATGCAAGGGTAGAGCCTAGGACTCTAGTTTCTGTATTTTCACAGTACCTTACACTGCATTGGTCACACTAGATGATGCACTGTAAACCTTGATTATTTGATTAGACATCAGTGTGCAGCATGAGATTTCTTAATTCAAATTATTTTAAAAGTGAAGTGAAAGCCCTGGCTGGCGTAGCTCAGTGGATTGAGCGCGGGCTGCGAAACAGGCATCGCAGGTTCGATTCCCAGTCAGGGCACATGCCTAGGTTGCAGGCCATGGCTCCCAGCAACCACACATTGATGTTTCTCTCTCTCTCTCTTTCTCCCTCCCTTCCCTCTCTAAAAATAAATAAATAAAATCTTTTTAAAAAAAAAGTGAAGTGAAGGTGACATTTCTTTTTCTGTCTTCTCTAGGAAGGTGCTATGGCGAGGACTTTAACTGTAATCTTCATCCTGACCTTCACTCTATCAGTCACAAATTCCCTTCATGAAGTACAACAAGCGACCGCTTTCCCTCACACCACTGAGAAAATTATTCCAAACTGGGAGTCCGGCATTAATGTTGATTTGGCAGTTACCACACAGCGACATCATCTACAACAGCTTTTCCATCGCTATGGAGAAAATAATTCCTTGTCAGTTGAAGGGTTCAGAAAGTTACTGCAGAATATAGGCATAGATAAGATTAAAAGAGTCCATATACACCATGAGCACGAGCATCACTCTGAGCACGAGCATCACGCTGACCGTGATCATCACTCTCACCATAATCATGCTGCTTCTGGTAAAAATAACCGGAAGGCTCTTTGCCCAGACCATGACTCTGATAGCTCTGGAAAAGATGCTAGAAACAACCAGGGGAAAGGATCTCACCGATCAGAACATGCCAGTAGTAGAAGGAACATTTTAATCAAGGATGGTGTTGGTGCTAGTGAAGTGACCTCAACTGTGTATAATGCTGTCTCTGAAGGAACTCACTTTCTAGAGACAATAGAAACTCCAAAACCTGGAAAACTCCCCAAACATGTGAGCAGTTCTACTCCCCCCAGTATCATGGAAAAGAGCCGGGCGAGCAGGCCGGCTAGGAGGAAAACAAATGAATCTGTGAGTGAGCCCAGAAAAGACTTCATGTATTCCATAAACACAAATGGAAATACTCAGGAGGTAAGATAAAGACTATCCTTATTTTAATCAATATCCCTGTTTGTCTATTCTGTTATTGCTATTCCATCTCTAGTTATTAGGAGTTTAAGGTACAAATAAATGGTGAAGTTATTGAAAAGGGAATTTCTGCCCTGACCGGTGTGGCTCAGTGGATTGAGTGCTTGCCTGTGAACCAAAGGGTTGCTGGTTCGATTCCCAGTCAGGGCACATGCCTGGGTTGTGGGCCAGGGCACCAGTTGGGGGTGCATGGAGAGGCAACCACACAATGATGTTTCTCTCCCTTTCTCTAAAAATAAATAAAATCTTTAAGAAAAAAAAAGAAAAGGGAATTTCTACTTTCTCAGCAAGCCACTTGGCCCAAAGTGTCTCTACCACGTTGTAATCATCTCTGATTAAAAAAAAAAAAAACTTGGAAGATAATAAGAATAGTACTGCCTGCCAAAAACATTTTCTAATATAGAATTTAAAATAAGTATAGAAAGCAGATATCAAAGTTCTTTTTGGAGAAAGTCTTTAAAGGTGAATATTATTATTAAAAAATAGAAAATAGGAGGTTGAAAATGCAGGAGTTAGATTCCATGTTTTAGGGAAAGGTGTGGTTGAATGGGCTGAAGAATGCAAGGACAGTATTACTTCCTTGGCAGAGGGATTGTAATGATTTGTGGTGTGATTGAAATTGGAACTGCTACTGCAACATATTGGACAATGTCTAGGCAGTGAAGTTCTGAGTTCATGTGCTTTTTCTAGAGTAGTCTTCCAGACCGTACTCAGTTTGCCTTGCCTAAAAGATGTCAAGAACAAGGAATTAGTTGATATATGTTAATAAGTAAAACTTAAGTACTTCATTCAAATCATCATATGACTGTACTAATTCTGGGATAATCCTACTAGTGGTTGTTCCCATAGCGACACTGGTAATAAAGTTTGTTCTGAGTAGTACTAACCAAGAATTGGAGTTTAAAATAACTTTACAGAAGATGAGAAATAGGTGCTACCACCAATTCTAGGGGCATAGAGAGGCTTAGATTACTCAGAAGATTCTCTTCAAACTAGTCACCTAATTAAATTGTTGAAACAGCTGCCTGCCAGTACAGGTTTGTTTTATTACCAACTTTGCCCTGCTCAAGGGTGATGTGCATACTTTAATACTCTCTTGTAGAGCATTATTTGCCAGGTATGTAGTCAGAGCAGAGCTCAGTTTTCCAAGTATGGTCATTGCTGAAAGAGTGATGTGTTTCGTGCTTGTTTAGGCCCAGTAGGGTAGTGTTGGTACTAAAACAACATATGTCCCAATCTCTAATGAGTCCGTTCTCGAAATTAAAGCTCATTTCCTTAATAGGTTTATACAATGAGTTAACAGGCTTGTGAATGTTCATTTGTCCTCAGGCTTATTGCACTTGAGGCTTTCTCTCTAGGTAACTGGTGATGTGACTGTTTCTGAAGAAGTAGGCAGACAAGCGGGATAACCCTATTGTGACATAGTATCTCCAGGCAGTTTGAGGCAAATTCCAGAGTACTTAGAACAAAAGTTGGTATGAATGAGTGTTAAGTTAAAAAAAAATTAAGAAATAGCTTCAGTAAGGAAAGGGTGTTGTGTCATCAAACAGTGTTTTTGGAGTATCTAATGGGAATGCCATTTGGTGATTTTCACTGCTTTGTTTTCTTCAGTGTTTCAATGCGTCCAAGCTGCTTACATCTCATGGCATGGGCCTCCAGGTGCCACTGAACGCATCAGAGTTCAACTATCTCTGCCCTGCCATCATCAATCAGATTGATGCCAGATCGTGTTTGAGTCATACCACGAGTGAAAAGAAAGCTGAAATCCCTCCAAAGACCTATTCTTTACAAATAGGTACCATTGTGGGGTTTTTTGCAAAAATAATCTCCAATAGATGCATTTATGTTGTAATTTTCTTTATATTTACAAAAACCTATTCATTTTTCAGCATAATTTCAAATATACCATCTTAATTGTCCTCTGCCTTGAATGTGAAGAAAGCAAGTGTGTTAGCCTTACCCTTAAAAAAGAAAACGTAGATTGTAACTTGTCTGTGTTAGCCTTATCTTTAAAAATAAAATAAAATAAAACATAACTTGTAACTCGCCTGAGGTCATTCCACAGGAAGTATCAGGGTTATCCAAAATTTGGGCTTTTTCTTTGTAGTCACACTGTTTGGGAAGAAGGGGCAGAGTTAATCTCTGTGGTTTAAGAACCTAATTCTGGTCTGTTGTTACTACTAAATGAAAGTGGATAAGCTCTGCTCTAGTGTAGAGTTTCAGTGCTCACGAACTGTAGTGAAGAAATCTCCCTGGCTGGTATGGCTTCGTTCGTTGGAACGTTGTCATGTAACCAGAAGGTTGCAGGTTCAATCCCCGGTTTAGGTACATATAAGAGGCAAGCCTCACTCATAGGTGTTTCTCCTTCTGTCCCTCCCTCTCTCCCTTCCTGTCTTTCTAAAGAGTCATGAAAAAAATGTCCTTGGGTGAGGATTAAAAAAAAAAGACTATGGTGAAGAAATAATTGCTGCCCTGGCTGGTGTGGCCCAGTTGATTAAGTGCCTGCCTGTAAACAGAAAGGTCCTATGAACCAAAATGTCACCAGTTTGATTCCTGATCAGGACACATGCCTGGGTTGCAGGCCAGGTGCCCGGTTGGGGGCTTGTGGGAGGCAACTGATCAAGGTGTTTCTCTCCCTCTCTTTCTCTTCTCCTTCCCCTCTCTGTAAAAATAAATAAAGTCTTTTAAAATAAATAATCAATTGTTTAAAAAGACAAGACAATTGCTTTGTTTACTGAGGAACTATTTAATTCCTGGTTTTCTTTTTTTTTTTTTTTAACAAAACTTTTTCTTCTTTTTCATGGTTTAGGTTTTATGGGAGTCTGAAAGTTCAGCTCCCAAATGAGCTAGAGTTAATTCTTGTTTATCATTTTCCCCCCTTCTTCCACTACCAGCTGAAGAATTTTCCACCAGGTTCATGCTCTTTACCTGGAGAGTTCAGTCAGATTATTCTTTTGAGCCCATTTGTTGGTTATTGCTCTGTTACCACAGTCTTATTCCACTGAGTTTACATTTCTTTAAGACTTCCCTACTGTTACTAGTTATTTTATGCTACTCCAAAGTCCCTCTTTTATATCAATTGTATGTTTTTCCTTTGCTCCCTTTTGTTTGACAGCCTGGCTTGGTGGCTTTATAGCCATTTCCATCATCAGTTTCCTGTCTTTGCTGGGCGTTATCTTAGTGCCTCTCATGAATCGGGTGTTTTTCAAGTTTCTCCTGAGTTTTCTTGTGGCATTGGCTGTTGGGACATTGAGTGGTGATGCTTTTTTACACCTCCTTCCACATGTAAGTATGGTAATTTGTCCTATTAGTATAGCATATTCAGCATTGAATTGTGTGTGTGTGTGTGTGTGTGTGTGTGTGTGTTTACACATATATATATAGTTTATACCAGAATTACTTGTATTGTTATGTATAAAGGTTGGAAATTTGGTTTAGAGGAGTTGATTTTAAAATATATTTGGTAACAAAAGCTGCATTTTCATGCTTGATCTTTAATACATTATTTTGCTTTTCTTTTTAAAGATAATTAACTACAAACTAATTTAACTTTTTGGAACCCAGTTAATAAAAGGAGGCAGATTCTACTCATATATTAGTACTGTGACAGACTGCAATAGTGTGAATTATATGCTTACATGTTAATGTAATTGTTACAGAAATAAAAAATGTGACTCCTTGTACCCAAGAAACTTAAAGGTTTTCTTCATAGTTGAATTTATGTGTGTATTTAGAGGTTTACACTTTGTGACACAAGTGAATTCTTAACTAAAGCAAGTTTGGTAAAGTGAGCATACTTTTCCATTAAATATTTGGGATAGGCGCACAGGCAGAAAATAATTTGGATCTCATTTTCTAAATTTCCCTTAGAGGTTTGCAGGTAAGTGTGGGGGAGTAGGGGGAAGGAATTATTCCTGAAGCAATACATATCTCATCATGCTTTACCCAGCAGTGAGAGACAACTGTTTTGCTGTGACAGACTCCCTAACCATCAGATGGCAGATGTTCAGAAATACCTGCTACATAAAGCGACATGTGCATGGGGTATATACTCTCTGGCACCACCACCCCCAGCCTCAGCTCTGTGTGTACCACACCATGTTCCCAACAAGCAGGAGCAGTAATTCTTGCTGCACTCAGCTGTAGGCCACTGAGGCAGTGCCTCTGCAGGTGCCTGCCAGGGCTTGTTGCACAGACTGGGCTTCTTGTAAGCACACGGATGACAGTGCTGTAAGCTTTCCAGCTAAGAGTATAAGCAGTAAACACTATAGGCGTGTTAAATCTGGCTATTTCCTATTGTGTCCATGATAACTTGTCAAACATTGAAAATACCCACTATTGATATAGTATGAGGGTCATTGGGGAATGTGTCCTTACACTGAACAGATCCAGTCTGTTAACTGTCATAGTACATAATATGTATTAAGCTCTAGACAGTTGTCTGCTTATTGGTCATTTTATTTTTAATATCCTAAACTTCCCCTTATTCTGCAGTATCCCTTTAATTGCCTAATTCTGAATGATTTCAGATTTGACCCTAGCCAATTTTTCAGATGTATGAAACTGATGAATTTATAAAATACATGTTGTTTTGCCTTTAGTCTCATGCGAGTCACCACCATGGTCACAGCCATGAAGAAACAGCAATGGGAATGAAGAGAGGACCACTGTTCAGTCATCTGTCTTCTCAAAACATAGAAGAAAGTACCTATTTTGATTCCACATGGAAGGGTCTAACAGCCCTGGGAGGCTTGTATTTCATGTTTCTTGTTGAACATGTACTCACTTTGATCAAACAATTTAAAGATAAAAAGAAAAAGGTAAGAAAAAGTATACTGAGTACTTATTATGCATCAGACACTTATTTACAGTAGTATTCTAACTAAACTGTTAGCAGAGCTTGTCCAGGATCTATGATCTTTGAGAAGGGATTGATTATTCTGGAGATACTTTTTGCTCTCAGAGGCATTAATGGAGAGCAATTCTGTATCTTTATATTCCTGGAGTTCTCTATCTTCAGATTCCTTTCAAACTCATGAGAGGGTGAGAAAGGCAAGGAAAAACACATGAATGACCAAACAAGGCACAAGTGGGTCCTTGACGATCAGAGTCATCGAGATTATGGCCTTGATGGTGGCGATGGTTTCATGGGTATATACATATCTGAAAACTCAGTGAGTTGGATACATTAAATATGTAAACCTTTTTAAATGTTAATCATACCTCAGTAAAGTGGTTTAAGAAAAACTTATCATGGATATGCAATCAATATTCATTAGTAGTTATGATTATGTGATGAACTTCAAATTAATTATTTACCCAGTAGCTAGATATCCTGTTTTATTTGAAAGGATATGTGACCTTTGCAAATTGCATCTAGAAAATAGTATGAAGCCAAATAGTAGGCTCTTTATTTTTGGTAAAAGTAACTTTGAGTTGCCTGTGGTTATCTGCCTCATGTTATATGATGTGATCAGACAAGCCAGTCAAAATGGACCTGCAAAAGTCAGTGTTCGTGCTGCCTGTCACACCAGAACCAGTAAGTAGAGAAAAGGATTGAATCTCTATGGCTGCTTTATTCAGATGCCCGGCAATCTGAGAAGATAAGATGGTAGGTTATGTACCCTCAGAAACCATTTTAACATCTCATTTCAAACTGACTGTGTTTTGTTTTGTTTTGTTTTACAAGAAAGGATAGGTAAGGGGATTGGGAAAAAGGTTAATTGGATAAGAGTTGCCGTGATTTTCCTCGTATTTCTTATCTGTTATCAGCAGTTCTTTATCTGCATCATTAGTATTCTGTTCCTAGAACACAGTGGCTCAAGTACCATCTGCATTTCATGCGGAGCTCCTGGGGCATAAAGGTTGAATTGCTTATGACCTCCTGGAGTCACTTGGTACCTAGTCACGCATTCCAGTTCCTGGAATAACAGCTTTCCACAAGCATTAATCACTTAAGCCTGTCAACTGAGGCTAAAACCTTTAACTTTTTTTTAAAGATTTTATTTATTTACTTTTAGAGAGAGGAGGAGGGAGGGAGAAGGAGAGGAAAACATCAATGTGTGGTTGCCTCTCGAACTCCCCCAGCTGGGGCCCTGGCCCACAACCCAGGTGTGTGCTCTGCCCAGGAATCAACCAGCAAACCTTTGGTTTGCAGGCCAGTGCTCAATCCACTGAGCCACACCAGCCAGGGCTAAAACCCTTAACTCGTAAATTCCCTTATCAAAAAGACTGTCCTAATGGGACTTTTAATTTCTAGATAAAAACATCCCACAGGAGTTTTGCAGACTTTGTCCTCTTCCTTTTTAGAATACATTCAGTGTCTTTTTTCAAGGGCATCCATATCTTAGTTTTACTTAACAGTTTTTAATCTCATTTGGTTCCTCAAAAAGTATAATAATGATTTATTAAGTGTTGAGAGCTCTTTTCACCCATAACAGGACATTTTACCTAGGATTTTTCCTTACGATATCCATCCTGCACCTGTGTATACCATAGTTTTAGATTACTTGCCATCTTTGTAAGCCTGAAACCTCTGTATTTGAATAAGGGTTATATCTCATACTTGACATAGTTAGACCCTTACATTAGTTTAGTGTCAAACTTTCCACCAGTAAAGGTTATTGATCATGCTGGAAACCTGAGAATCACCTGTGACATCTGCATCCTCATATTTAACCTAGTGTTATTAAATATACCTAGACTAGTTTTTCCATTTCTTTCCATCTTCCTTGCTATTCTATCCCATACCAGTCTTGTCTCCCACCTAGGTGACAGTAGTTGCCTCCTAACTGACCCGTCTACATTATTTTGTCTTCTCCTAATGCAGGCAGAGTGATTTGTTTAAATGAAATCTGATGAGGTTAGACTCCACTACTTAAAATCCTTCCTTTAGTGATCTCTCATGGCTTTTAGGACAAAGTCACAGCTCTCAACAGGCCTGCATTGTCTGGTCTCCTACGGCTGTCCAGCCGTATCTCTAGCCGCCGGGTCTCTGATGCACTAGGCCCCAACCACATTGTCCTTCTTTCTGTTCCAGATGGGACTGGCTCCTTCCTGGGCCTCCTGCATGCTGGTCTTCCTGCCTGGAACACTGCCTCTCTTTCCTTTCCCTGGCAAACCCCTGCTCAGCTTTAGGCCTTGGTATAGATATCACTTTCTCAAGGAAGCCTGTCCTGGTACTTATTTTTTTGTTTTGTTTTGTTATACACTTTCATAGCACTTTGATTTTTCTTAGTAGATGTATCGAAAATTGCAGTGAAAGAATTGTATATCATTATTATCTGTGTGAAGACTCCCTCCCTGTTGATGATAAGCTCCGTGAGAACATAGACCCTTTGTGTCTTGTTTTACGAATATTGCCAGCACATAGCCTAAGGAACATTGTCGGTACCTGATTCTTAAGGAACAAAAGACTTCATTAAAATCTGTAAGTTCAAGAGAGTTATTGCCCAACAAGAAATAAAATATTAAGTAAAGTGATTTAAAATACCCTGAATTTATTTATATTCACAAATATTTAAATACTTTCTCTTAGAAAATTCTTACAACCTGTTGATGTAAGAACATCCAAAGCTGTAGAAAGTTTTTATGAGTTTATTAGAATTTATCTGAGCCACACAGGACATGCCTGGAAGCAAGATCTCAACAGACTGAGAACAGTGCTCCCCAGGATGGCAGTTTGCCATTTCTTTTATGCATTTGGAATTAAGAAGGGAATGTAAGATTGCATGAAGTGAGAGAAAGCGAGGCAGGGAAATCTCTGTGGTTGGATTACAAGATAGTTAACAAGATTATGTGCTCTTTTAAAAAATTTTTTATTGGTTGGTTTTTAGAGAAATGTTGATTTGTTGTTCCACTTATTTATGCATTCATTGGTTTCTTTCTGTATATGCCCTAACTGGAGATTAAACCCCCAACCTTGGCGAATCTGGACAATGCTCTAACCAGCCACGCTACCTGGCCAAAGCCAATTCTGTGCTCTCTTGGGGGTGGTCATAATTCCATTCCAAGGGGTCTGAAAAAGAGGCATTTCAAAGGTGTGCTAACATAAATACACAAAACAATGGACAGGGCTTGTTTAGGGCAATAATAACCTTTTACTAGGGAAGTTACAGGCCTGAGGTGTGACTACCCACCACACACTGCCCAGTTAGGAATTTATGCTCAGGAGACCCTGGAGGTAACTTTCAGTCACTGTGTTTGTCAGATTCATTATAGAGCCCCTTTTTTGTCCACAAACCTAAGGATGTACAGATATTAATATACACTGTTGGAACTAGAAGAAATCTTAAGTCATATTCGGAGGTACTACAAATAAGTATAATTTTTGTGTGACATTTTAAAATATTTTTAATGTTCTGTTCTATATTAGTAGATAATATACAGGCACCATTTTCAAACGGTAACCTTTATGCTTGGGTTCAGAGATGGGAACAATATCTCAGGTATGTTACTTAGAAACCCCAATTATAAATTCAAGGCTAATTAATAGTGGTTTAAAAAGAGAAAGTTTGTTAGTGATGTTTTAACTATAGGAAAAGCATTGAAGGTGTAATAACAATATATCTTAGTGTCACAGTGTAGTTTTGATAAGGGAACTCCAGAGTTAAAGGTTTCAGTCATAGTTGATAGGCAAGAGGAAAGCTATTATTCCAAGAACTGGAATGCATGACCACTTGATCCAGGAAGTGGACAAGCAATTCAACCTTTGTGCAGTAGAGATGGTCTGAGTTGTTGATCAACAGATAAAGAAGTACTGGGAACTTCTTATCTGATTAACCTTTTTTCCAAACCCCTTACCTACCCTTTCTTCTCTCTATAAAAAGGTCAGCTTGACATGAGACCTTAAAATGGTTTCTGAGGGTATATAACCTGCCATCTGAATAAAGCATCCATAAGGATTCAACCCTTATCTCTACTTACTAGTTCTGTTAATGACAGACAGCACAAACGCTGACTTTTCTGGTTTCCATTTTAGGATGTGTAAAGTATGGAAAGCATGGATTTTCAGCATACAAAGGACAGATAGAAAAAACCAAGCAATTGGTTAGCAGATCACTAAGTGCCTGAAGAAAATGCTTCTAGTTGGTTTTAAATGGATGACCTGAGGCAGAACTAAATTTTAATGTTTATGTGAATCACCTGGGGATCTAGGTAAAATCCCCATCTGATTCATTAGTTCTGGGTGTGGCCTGAGATTGTGCATTTCTGACAAGCTCCCTGGGGATGCTGTACTGCCTAGGTAAGACCACACTCAGAGTAGATGACCTAGGGGACATTCGGAAAGGTGAATGTCATTTTTCTGCATCTTATATTACCGAGGCATTGATTCTTCACATTTTGAACAGTTACCATGCCTAGGACACTCTGCTAGGTGCTCTGCAAGCTAAGTACAGGCCCTGCCCTTCGGTGGCTTTATTCCTTGGAGGTCTGTTACTCTGCAATCTTTTTCTGTTTTTTGCTTAAGTGTTTATTTAAAGCTGTACACATAAACAGATCAACTATTTTAAAGTATTGTTTTCCCTTGCTGTGTTAGAATCAGAAAAAACCTGAAAGTGATGATGACGTGGAGATGAAGAAGCAGCTGTCCAAGTACGACTCCCAGCTTTCACCACATGAGGAGAAAGGAGATGCAGACGATCGTAAGTCCTTATGAATCTGAGGGCAGGAAGGAGTTCATTGCTCTGCCTGGACTATATGGAAAAGATGAGATCATGTCCCTTTTTTTAAACTCATACTTTTTAATTACCAGTCAGAGGTTATTTTTGTGTATATTTACATTTCTTTAAATTTTTTATTTTGAGGTAATTTCAGACTTACAGAAAAATTTCAAGAATGATACAAATAATTCCTCTATCCCTTTCCTGTATTCCCCATTTTACCTACATTTATCATTCTTTCTCTTTCTCTGTGTACACATATATACATTTTTCTCTAAACCATTTGAGAGTAAGTTACAGACCTGATCTTTTTTTTCTTTCCTTGTATTGGTTCTGGAGAGGGGGGAAGGGAGTGTGAAGGAGGAGAGAAACATCGATTGGTTGCCTCTTGTACACACCCCAACCAGAGAGCGAACCCACAACCCAGGCGTGTGCCCTGACTGGGAATCGAACTGGCTACCTCTCAGTTTGCAGGACAGTGCCCAACCAACGGAGCCACACTGGCCAGGGCAGACAGGATGTTTCTTTACTTCTAAATACTTCACTATATGATTCCTAAGGAAGGCAGCATTCTGTTGTGTAACATACTTTGGATATTTAAATCAGGAAATGAATATTGATATAATGCAATTATCTAGTCCATAGACCTTCCTTGGGTTTTTCTAAGTTTCTTAATTCTTTTATAATTCCTTCTCCCCCCAAAGAAGAAAAAGATCTAGAGTACAATTTGATTAGATGTTGCGTCTAATGTTTTTTTATAAAGATTGATCAGTGTTATCAGCGGTACCACAAAATGGTATCATATTTTTTCAGTCACATAATGTGCCCCCTGGCCTGATGCTGTTTGTCATGCATGGGCAGTATGAATTTTGAGCACTTGGCTAAAGTTATATCTACCATATTTTTTCACTATAAAGTTATTATTTTTCTGTTACTTGAGTGTTAGCTTGGCATTCTTTGTTGAATTAAGATTAACATTTTAAAGATTAAAATTTTATTTATTATTTTTAAGATTAAAATTTTAAACCAACTCTTCATTGTGACTTTCAAGGTTCTAACCTGCCCTCTACCCTCCCCCATTCTTCTGTGTCCAGCCTGCTGGCTTTCTTAACCTGTGAGCATACCAGGTTTGTCTCGGAGCCTTGCATTTACTGTGCCTTCTTGGAAGCCTCTTCTCCCAGATCTTCATGTAAATTCCTTCTTCTATTGTTTCGGTCTCCACTCAGATATCTTCTCAGAGGCCTTCCCTGGATCACCCAAATACAGAGATTTTCCGATCATTCTTTATCATATTCCCCTTTTCAATTTTCTCCCCATGCTTTCCATTGCCTTGAATTACCTTACATATCTGGAGCTCCTTGCTCTTTGGCTTTCTTGCCACAACAGCGTAAGTTTCTTGAAGACAGAGGGATTGCCATGCTCCATTGTGTCACCAGTGCCTGACCCAGAGTAGGTGCTCAAGAGGTAGTTGCTGACTGAGGAGAGAGAAACACTTTATCGTTGCTACTGCCTTTTGTATGCGTCCACCCTTTGTTTTCCAACACGCTGTTTTCTCTAAAGAGCAAGTAAGTGCTCTTGTTCTTCTTCCTGTACCTATTCTCTCTAATTTTTTTAGTGGGCTGTAGTGAAATATGTAACAATGAGAAGAAAGAGCTGCTTTACAGTTGGACCACAGTGTCAGGAATGCTTCCGGGAGAAGTGATACTAGGGAACAGGACAAAGTAAAACAAAACCTTATTGTTGCATTTACTTCTCTTTGTACAAATAGATAATAAACAGTTCTTGGTGATGATGGTATTTCTGATTCTTCTATTTTTCCTTGAATTTTGCCATCAACAAAGAGGAAGTCAGACAACAGAATTTTGTGGGTTTTTTATTTCCAATTTAATTATTTTTCTGAAATATTGCTTCTCAGCCTTTTGACTAAGATCAAGTATAGTATCTGTTCTTATCAGTTTAAAATAAGTATCTGCTTCTTTTATAATCAGAAAAAAGTAATCTTTAAAAATGTAAGGAGGTAGAAGAAATTAAGGGAGGGTCTAGGGGATAATTATTGAAGGTTAATGTTTAAAATCCATTCCTAATTTGTGAGACCATTTAATTTCTAAAATTCATTAAAACCTATTGTTTTTCATCAGTAATACTCTATGTGTATTTCTTCAGGCATATGTGAGAGAGTTGCTCCACTTTAAGATCTTTATTGACCTTAATTGTCAGTAGGAATGTTTGAATGTGTCTAAGCTTATTAACAAAGCCTTCTGACTGTCCCAATGTCCTTTTTGTTTGTACCCAGGGCCTGAAAGCTATTTACGAGCGGACTCACAAGAGCCCTCCCACTTCGATTCTCAGCAGCCGGCAATCTTGGAAGAAGAAGAGGTCATGATAGCTCATGCTCATCCACAAGAAGTCTATAATGAATATGTACCCAGAGGTTGCAAGAATAAATGCCATTCACATTTCCATGATACGCTGGGCCAGTCAGATGATCTCATTCACCACCATCATGACTACCATCATATTCTGCATCACCACCACCACCAAAACCACCACCCCCACAGTCACAGTCAGCGCTACTCCCGGGAGGAGCTGAAAGATGCCGGCATTGCCACATTGGCATGGATGGTGATAATGGGCGATGGCCTGCACAATTTCAGCGATGGCCTAGCAATTGGTATACATCTACATATTTGCCCTTTATTGGTTGATTATCAAAATGTTGTTTCTTTTTTGGCTACTTGGACAATGAAATGCTCAGTAAAGTGAAAGGAACTATGCCTAGTACATTACCTAAAGTGTTAACTACCAAAAGTTGTTTTAATTTGCAAGGTCTTGAGATCAGGCTCCATTGTGTTTGGAGCATGTCTGAGTTTTTTCCCCCCTAGACATTTTAGTTCTCTTATCTGCAATATAAACAGTATTAATTAAGGTAAAAGAATCTCTTCAATCATTTTTTTCTTTCATGCTATAAAGGAATCTTAGCATATATGATAAGTTCAGTTGCCAATCCCTATCCAAAGAACTAGAATTTTTGCTATTAAATTGTTGTACCACAATCAGGAGATAATAGGATACTTATGAATTTTAGTAACTTAGTGCTGAAAGGGACCGTGGAAGTAATTATAGATGAGGCAGCTGAGGCCTGGCAGGGTAAACAGCTGCCCAGGGAGACAGTGCTGTTTTGTAGCCCAGCTAGGATGACCCCAGGCCTCGGCTCCCCTGAGAACCCGGTGCTTTTCCTCCTCTCTGCTGTGCACAGCAGCAGCAAGGAAGGAAAATATTCAAATGCTGAGTCATGATTTATAAATGATCAGCTGTGTAATATGTTAGCTTTTAAAAGGAAAGGATCTATTTGTCTTAGACTCTTTTTATGAGACAGTGAAAGAATGAATGTAACAAGTCTGATATCATAGTAAACTCCTCTGAAGCCGGTGAAACAATTTGTACTCTTGACTGCTGAGTCATTATTTTTTTCCTAAACCTTTTAAGTCATTTTATTTTATATTTTTAAATGTGTTTTATGGGGCAGCAGTTACTTCTCAGGTTTGTATAAGGTCATCTAATCACTGTTAAGGCAAAGCAGAACCTTCCCTTCTTAATACCAGCTTGTGTTCCATTGGGAAATTTAAACCTAATTGAATGTAATCTGAGATTACTTACAAAGAAGATACAGAATGCACTTGGGAAAGTTCTTTTTATTCACAACCAGAATATAGTTTACTTCTTTTACCTCACTTTGTATGCTGGTAAGATTTTTTAAAAACACACCCACAAAATAATGTCAGTCTTTTTCTGATTGATTTTTACTCAGGTGCTGCTTTCACTGAGGGTTTATCAAGTGGTTTAAGTACTTCTGTGGCTGTGTTCTGTCACGAGTTGCCTCATGAATTAGGTAAGAGAACCATATAAATGATATTTTCCAGTTGGCTGACATGTCTGAGTGCCACTAGCTTTTGCTAGTGATAGTTCCAGCAAGCTTCCTCGTAACTGTTATGCTTCTTATAAGTCTGCTAACCTAGTTAGCTTTCTTTTCTTAATGACTGTCATAAGTTTGTTTCCAAACACAGTTCTGACCGTATAAGTACATTTACACAATTGCATATGTGGGGTTGCCAAAGAGGTATCTTTGTCACTCTCTTCCCCTACTAAATATTTTCTTATGCCAACATTCTGCTGACCTCAGTGATCATTATCTTCATACACACAATATGAATTAGACCATAGGAATTAAATGAATCATCTTCCATTAACAGAGAATCTCACTGGAGCTGATAAAAAATCCTTCCCAGAGTTGTTCTGGATCCTAGTTCATGTCCTTGGGGTTTTTTTGTTCCTTTGTTTTTTGTTTTTCTTTTCTTTTTTTTTTTTTTTTACCATTATAGTGTCCTTTTTTTTAAGGATTTTAATTATTTATTTTTAGAGAGGGAAGGGAGGGAGAAAGAGAGAGAGAAACATCAATGTGTGGTTGCTGAGGGTCATGGCCTTCAACCCAGGCATGTGCCCTGACTGGGAATCGAACCTGCGATGCTATGTTTCGCAGCCCGCGCTCAATCCACTGAGCTATGCCAGCCAGGGCCTGTTTTTTGTTTTTCTTTATAGGCACATATTGCACACAACCATGACACCATTTTCACATTTGTTCCTTGGCATGTGCCTGCCGTTCAGAAGGCTCCCCATCTGCCTCCTTAATGCTTATATTTAACATTAGTTCATGTTCTCCATTCTGGATCCTTCAGACTCCACGAAGCCTTAACTAGTCCCATCTTAATTTATGTTATGTTCTCTCATAAGTAGAACATTAGACTCTAGTTCTTAATTATAAATTGCTTTTACAATTTGCTGATCTTTTCGTGTTTGCCACTCTCCTCCTCTTTGTGGCCAATTATGAGCTTCTTGAAGACAGTGCAAGAGCATAATAATAGTAGGTTTGTGGTATTTATCACTCATTAACAAAGTGTGAGCCTTAAGAAAAACTTTGAATAAAAAAAAAAATCTTAGTTTATAGAGCTGTTAGGTTTACACTTTTGCTTTTCTCTTCCTCTTAAAAAATTGGAGAATTCCTTAAATCTGTGACATCTTTTGGGTATGTGTTTTAAAAATGGTTTTTCAATTGCTTTATCCTTTGCTTTGTTTTCTGTTAAAGGTGACTTTGCTGTGTTACTAAAGGCAGGCATGACTGTTAAGCAGGCTGTTCTTTATAATGCTTTGTCAGCCATGCTGGCATATCTTGGAATGGCAACAGGAATTTTCATTGGTCATTATGCTGAAAACGTTTCTATGTGGATATTTGCACTTACTGCTGGCTTATTCATGTATGTTGCACTGGTTGATATGGTAAGTTTTTAAGATGTCAAATTACAATATTGACTAGCAATAAATAGAGATAATGTTCAGTGAAACCTTATGTTTAAAAAGGCTTTAGATTAAGTGCAGTAGTGATAAGAAGTCATTCTGTACTCAGCAAAGTACCATATATAGTAACTTTAGGGTTTATCTTTTTGGATTGTTGATCACGTGCACATCTTTAGCCAGTCTAATGTGTAAGGGATACAGAGAAATATCTATCCCGTCTGCCTGTACCCCTTTGTGAGAGTAGAATCTCAGCAATCATGCTTTGAATTGTGTATAGATTTGTAGGAAGCCCAGCACAAGCCACATACATTGGCATGCTATGTGTACTGTGAATGCTTAAAAGTTCCTTATTAATAGACAAGGCAGTCACATCTCTGTCATCAAAGAACTTTGACTTGCTAAGCAAATCGTAAATAATCATTGTTAATAAGCAGATTGTAAATAATCATTGTTAATTAAACTGCTAGGAAATGCTATGTGACGTTACTAGCTAAAATCAATATGTATATGGTCATGTTTTAAGGAATTGATCAATATATCCAGCTACATATAATACGAATATGCTGTCTTGCTAAGGCTTGTAAAAACTAATCTGTGGTTTTGAAACCTTAAAGGTTGCTCTTTTTTTCTTTTTCTAAGGTACCTGAGATGCTACACAATGATGCTAGTGACCATGGATGTAGCCGCTGGGGATATTTCCTTTTACAGAATGCTGGGATGCTTTTGGGATTTGGAATTATGTTGCTTATTTCCATATTTGAACACAAAATTGTGTTTCGTATAAATTTCTAATTAGGATATAAATGATAGAGTAGCTTAAAAAACTGCTGTCTATAGTTTGAATAGGTCATAGGAAGATGAGAGTGTATGCTGTGATAGACAGTATTTAAGGTTAGTGTTTTTTGTGATTTTTGTATTGAATATTGCCATTTGTTATGCTTATAAGGTCACTTATGGTGGAAACATAAAGGTACGTTTTAATATTTAAGTTATTCTACTTTTGGAATATAAACTATATGTGCAATTTACCAGTTTTGCCAGTTCATTGTGTAAACAAGAGATTTGGTGTGATATGTTCTGTATATTTCAAGAAAAATGTCATCGATGTTTTTTCTAGAACTAATTTAATACAGTAATTCCTGTGCTGGATTTTAGGCCTCTGAAGAACTGCTGGTGTTTAGGACTAAGAATACACATGAAGCCTAAGATACCAATCAATAAAGCTTGTACTGAATTTAAGCTAAGAAATAAGGAGGAAAAAAATATGTACAAATTAAGAAGGCATAAATTTCTTACCAAAAAAAATCACAAAAGTGGTTATAAAATAGAAGGAAAATTTAGATTTAAATTAAAAAGGCATTATTAGTAAAGTATAGAGTACATTTGTAAACATTTTTGTTGCAGTATTAATGTTCCCATAAAACCATAATAAGCACTTTTACTAATTTAGTTGTACATTTAACTTTGTATAATGGAAACATCTAAATATATTTAAATTCAAACACTGTATCACTTGACCAGGAAATTTGAATTTTAAAATATTTGTGTGGAGATATACCAGATGACTATGAGTAAGTTTATATATTCCCAGAAGACTTAGATACCACCAAGTTATGTATTGCTCAAAGTTATATTGGGATGGTTATCTGGTTTATCAAATGTCCGTATATTATAACTTTGAAAAAAAGGATATTGAAACCATATTGAGTATAATTTGACTTCTGGATTCAGGGAGTCCTTTGGTATCTTTCAGTGCTTCAGTGTCGTCATTATGAGCAGTTTTCCTGTTTCCACACAGTCCTTTAGATATACTGGGGCTGTCTGTGGCATTCTCTAGGTGTTGTTTCTCTACAAAATAAAATCCCCTGTCAACTTGATATTAGATGTCTTTTTTTTAACCATGTTACCCATTTTTAAGTGTACAGTTCAGTAATTTTAAGTATGTTCACACTGTTGTACAGTGAATCTCAAATCTTCACTTTCCAGAACTGAAACTCGACCCATTAAAGAACTTATTTCTTCCTCCCATAGTCCCTGGTAGCCACCATTCTACTTTCCATTCCTCTGAATATGAGGTATCAGATTTTCTTCAATATAATCCAGGTTATAGTATACTTATCAGTTTATATTACTGTATTGGGTGGCCTTATTCAATTTTAAATTTTTTATTCACAGTTTGTTCCACGCTATCCCTAACTGTTTAATAACTAGGACCTTAAGCTAAAGGAGAAGCATTCATACCCTACCCTCTAAAGAGAATCAGAAGTAATTGGATGAGACCCTATACCCCACCTAGGGCCTACTGAAGGACAGCCGGGTGAGCATTTTGTCCCCCTAACCAAGTGAAAGGGATGGGCGTGGTAGCGAGAGTTTCCTGGAGTTGGGGGTGCTGAAGGATGAGATGAAGCGCCTCTGACTGACATTACTCTGCCGCCAAAGCCCGCAGACGACCCCAGTGCCACTGCCAGATCAGTGCGAGGCAAGGGAGTTCTGGAATATCTGGAGGTGTTCCTCGAGTTTAGGGAACACAGACTTTCATCCCTACTCCTTTGACAGAGATTCTCAAGATGGAAGGTGTGCTGGATCAGCCCACAAAATAGGATGAGTCGGAACAACAGCTCCGACTCCAGTTTGAACCCATTAGTGGACATGTACAAGTTTTAAGTATTAGTTCCCATGGTTCCGTGTGGGGGAGAATGGAGATTAGAGGAAAAGGCAGATTAAAATATGAACCAAAAGCTTACCCTTGAGGAGATACGTTAGGGGGTGCAGACTGATAGAAAAGGCATGAAAAGAAATATCTGCAATGAAAAGGGAGGCATAAATAAAGGAAGAAGGTGGGACCCCCCAAGGAAAACCAGAATTGTCTCCTGGAGGATGAGCCCCATTGTAGTACAGGCTTTCCCCACTAGACTTGTGTTCTAGGGACCCATCCATCAGTGTACCCGCTGGTGGCGGTGTGAGAGGCTGTTTAGCTTCAAGACTTGCAACATATTTGCCCATATCATGATGAGTGATTTATGGGCACACCTGCCAACACCGTTCTTGAGTGTTCAGCAGTTTTTGACCAAAATCAGCATGACCCCTCTCCCTAGTCACCTGATCTCATCCCTAGAGAATTTTTGTCATTTCCCCAGAATAAAAAAAGCCCTCAAAGAAATGTTTTGCCAACATGAAGAGGTGAAACATTTTGTAAATAAATTCTGTTTCTGGGGGTCTCCCCTCATACACAATAGTATTGAATACTATTCAATACTATACTATATATTGAATAGTATAGGTTCAAGAAATCCTAAAAGCAGACTTGAGAACTTTATGGATTAACTCTGTGGATTATGTATTTGAGAACTTTATGGATTAATTTTCACTCAGAAAAAAAGTCTATTAGTGTTAACATGGTCACCATACCAAACTTCTTCCCTCCCTCCTCCAGAACAAAGCATTGTTTGCATTGTTTACCAAAACTTCAACACACAAATCCCTAGTTTATAGGGATTTTAAATATTTCCTGGGATTAGAGAAAAAGAACGCCCATTGTGTTCATTGAGGTTAGTATAACCTTCATATAAAACTATGATGAAAAAGACAATCTAGCTAGGACTCTTTAAGACTCCCTACACATTTTTACTAGCTATATTTCACTGTCTGGGCCATTTATCAGTGAACGACCTTGAAGAATGAGGTCTGAGACGAAGATCAGGCCTTGCATAACAGGTGAGTTCTGCAAGCTCAGCTGCCTCACAAACTCTCTGTGCTGCATCCACCTGAGACCCTTTATTTTGCTTCACTGGGATCTGGGGGGAGGCAATGAAGAGGTCCTGATGCAAATGATGCTCACACTACTTGCTATGCTGTGAGCTAAGAAAGTCCTCTGTCCCAGGAGTCTCATGTCTTCTGCTATTACCCATGAAATAGTAACAGCTAACTTGCAGCTTTAAGTTAGATAAAATCCCAGAACCTCAAAAAATCTAACAGGATACAAATGAAAAGTGAAAGTGAGTGTAGATACAAGAATCCTAAATAGCACATCAAACTCAACACTATGTAATGTTATGATCAAGTAAGGTGTTCCTAGGAATACAAGAGCAGTTCATCAGAAAACCCATTACTATAATAGAGCATGTCAACAGATTAAAGAAAAAACTTAGAATCACAATTAAATCAGAAATAATTTATTATTTAATAATTCAGGACTAAAGAAAAACTCCAGCACATTTTTAGAATTCAGGAAGTCAAACTGTCTTCTTGAATATACTCATCCTATGAAGTCAAGGGTTTAAGAAAAGCAGGAGGAAGGGATAAAGTGCAGAGAGAGGAACTCATGTAGACCAGAAAGAGAAACTACAACTCCAAAAACGGAGTGATCTTGGACGTCCCATACAATACTATAGAAAGTATAATGAAAGTTAAAAGAGGTAGCAAAATTACCATAATTCCATAACTGTTTTGGTAAAATACACATGAAATTTACCATATGTACAATTCAGTAGCATTACATACATTCACATGTGCAACCATCACCACCATCTATCTCCAGAACTCCATCATCCCATACCAATTCTGTCCCAATGAACAATAATTCCTCATTCTCTCCACCCCCAGTCCTTGGTAACCACAATTCTACTTTCTGTCTCTATGTATGTAACTATTCTAGGTACATCATATAAGCAGAATTGTATGATAGTTTCCCTTTTGAGTCCGGCTCACCCACTTAGTATAACGTCTGTAAGTTTCATCTGTTTGTAGCATGTGTCAGAATCTCCTTCCTAGTTAAGGCTGAACAATATTCCATTGTATGGACATAACACATTCTATTTACCCATTTATCCATGATTAGGAAGGGCTTCTCCCACCTTGTGACTATTGTGAATAATGCTGCTATGAACATGGGTGTCTGAGTCTTTGCTTCGGTTCTTTAGGGTATGTACCCAGAAGTGGAATTGCTGAATCATATATAGTTATACATTGAATATTGTGAGAAACTACCATACCATTTTCTATAGCATCTGCACCCTTTTAAATTCCCACTGTTGTGGGGTTTTTTTTTTAAGCCAAGAACAAAGACATTGCATTTGGAAAAGAATTATATTATCAAATAAAGTATTTCTTAAGTTTGCTTTAAATGTAAAATTCTGTAATTCTGTTACAACTAATTTAATGGTAAGATTTTTGAACTGATTTATAAAATTAACCATCATTTGTAAAGCTGTTTCTAGGAGAGAATACCTCATAGATTTCTTGTGTTGACTTAGGAAGTTTTTTTATACTTTGCAGTGCCAATACTAGGAATATCCAGAATGTGTTTAAATCAGTTCAGTAAGCCAGATCTAGTGGAACCAGTCTGCCGCCTTGTGGAATTTTAATGAAACTTCCAATTTTACAAATTGGAAGGATGACTGTAATTTAGAAATTATGCCACTTGTGTTCAACTATTAGGCTTTTTTTAATGTCAACTTAAAAAGGTTTTATTTAACATATCTATGCGCCCTGGCTGGCGTAGCTCAGTGGATTGAGCGCGGGCTGTGAACCAAAGCATCGCAGGTTCGATTCCCAGTCAGGGCACATGCCTGGGTTGCAGGCCGCAGCCCCCAGCAACCACACATTGATGTTTCTCTCTCTCTCTTTCTCCCTCCCTTCCCTCTCTAAAAATAAATAAATAAAATCTTAAAAAAAAAAACATATCTATGCAAGATCTCTATGAAGACAGCCAAAATGCTGCTAATGGACACAAATATTTGAATAAATGTAAAGGTATTTCTGTTCTTGGCTAGGAGGTATGCACAAAAGATATGAATCCAATGGTCATGAAGAAATATATATTGCAGGGTTTCTCACTCATGAGAAAAATTTGACTTAAAAATATAACTGTCTACAATATAGATGAATCTTGAAAACATTATATTAAGTGAAATAAGCCAGCCCCCCAAAAACAAAAATATTACTGATTGTATTTTATTGTATGCTGTTACTGTAAGCTTTTTACTTCCACTGTATCTTAGGTGAAAACATTTGGCAAATGAGAAGGGGTTAATAGCACTTATTAAAGTCTATTGTAGGTCGCTATACCAGCAATTTTCAACAGGCGTGCTGCAAGAATTTTTAAAACATGCCATACCTGACTATTTAGTCAGGGGCACTGACCTTTTTTCCCTTAGATTGTAAAATTAAAAAATGGCAGCAGCCAACACAATAATAGCTATCATCTGGTGTAAATGTCCTGTATTGAACCATAAATATATAGGTCATATGATACAGTTGCATCTTATTGGCCACATTTCATAATAAGGTTGCATCTGATTGGTTAATTCTTGGTACCAGAAATCCTTATATACATGTATAGGCACCTGACTTTTTTTCAAGTCACTCTGGAGCAAAAAGGGTAGGTAACTACTATTATTTTATTTATTTTTTTGCAAATCAATCAAAATTATACCTATTTTTTGTCAGATTGGCCAGAAATATTTTTTGTGTGCTGCAGAATTTCACTAATTATTTGTGCCACGAGATGAAAAATTTTGAAAATTGATGCTCTACATATTTCTCTCAACCCACAGGACAACCCTGCAATATAGATCTTAGTTACATATTACTGGTGAGGAAACTAAAGCTCAGTAAAATGAACCAGTTTGACAAAGGTCCCAGAGCTAGTTCATGCCATGAAAAAGCTTTAAACTGTCTGTCTCTCTCCAAAACCAAAAAATGTGAGTTCAGGTTAGGTATACCCCATCTTAAAAGATTTCCCAGTTTGATATCTTATGTTCATTCTCTCCATTTCCTTTTAAACATGTGATTCCACCATTAGAAATGTGGCTCATATCTCAAGATCTGTGTCTCATTGAGTAATGGTGATTTTTTTTCTACTAAACAGGTTGGGCTGGTTTGGGCTGCATCATAATATGCCAGGCTTTCACCAAAGGAGAACCATCCAATATTCTAGGACTTAGCTAGAACATACTCTATAACAGTTTTAGAGAAACCCTGCCAAATGGGCATGTTCATAGATGTCAGACAAACATAGCCATGGCTCTGAAAACCATTCACTAGACAAATACTGAGCTTTTACCATGATCAGACACTGTTCTATGTAATATTTTATAAATTAGAAAAATAAATAAAAATCCCTTCCTTGACAGAGTTTCATGCTTGTAAGAAGAGGCAGACAATAAGATAAAAAGGTAAATTATATACTGCATTAGAAGGTGATATTTTAATTTTAAAAGTTACAGAATCAGAAGCTTCTTAAAAGGCCCAAGGAAGACATAGGTAAATCCAACAGACAATTTTCATCCTCATCTTGTGTGGGGGAACTTTGCCTGCAGCGCCCCCTGTCTGCCGCAGATGAGAATAAGTCTACCGAGGCACGATCCGCTTGGGGAGGAAAGGTGGCCGTTCTCTTAAAGGAGAAGAACCAAAAGCCTTTTCCTCAATGGACTTTTATTGGGTTCATTTTGCATAGGAATACAGGTAAAGCTCATTAATCATTATCAGGCAGTAAGGATCAAACAATAGATAGCATACAAAGAACTATAAGGGTTTATTCTGAGTCAGGGTCTGTTAGCTAAGGGGCTACAAAACTTTGAAAAACAAATTCCTGCTCAGACCCTTATCATTTAATTGAGAGTATTCTTAGCAAAGCAGGTTTCACAGGATTTTATATTTTTTTTCTTAGGCCTGATTCCCCAGGGAACCTGCCCTTTCCAGCACAGGGCTGCACCGGCCTCTGTCATTGTTTCAGGCTTAAGTCAGGCAGGGGAAGTAAGGCAGCCAAGAGATTAAGAGTCTTTTTTCAGACAGAATGAGGACTCAGGTTATGTCAAAGTCGAGGGGTGAGGGTCCATCACCCCCTTTTGCTATAGGCCCCCAAGTCTTTCCCTGCCTCCCCCCATGATTGTGCCGGTCTTAGGTCGTCCCTCCCTTGAGGAATCTTACCCGTCATTCTAAGAGATCATGCATTGGGGGCCGGGCAGGGTGAAGTAAAAGGGGCAGAGGTGGCACCCCTGCCAGGGAGATAAGCTTTATCTCCTTAGTGGCTTATGGTCTGAAGATTGCTCACTCAGCCTTAGCCATGGGGGTTACAGCTTCTGAAACCAGGTAGAGTGGTTCCCAGCAATCTTGGTTTGTTAGCAGCATTTGACATGAATGATCATCTCCTCCTTCAAATGCGTTCTTTGGGGTTCCAGGATGCCATAGTACTGGTTTCCTACTAACTCAATGGCTATTCCTTTGGATATTTTTAGCTTATTTCATCTTACTTCCGCAACTTCTAAACATAGGAGTGCCCTTAACTCAGTCTTTGATCTTTTCTGCCAGTCTGCACTCCCCTGCTTGGTGATCTTGTTCAGTCTCAAGATTTTAAATATTGTCTATAGTCAAAAGATATAATGCCAGCTGAGACATTTCCTCTAAATTGTAGGCTATTCAATTACCCAACAGTTCCACTTGTAATTGCAAATTTAATATGAATTCTTGTTCTTTCCTCCCCCCCCAAAAAAACCTGTTCTCCCACTGTCTTCCCTGTCTCAATTAAATGGCAACTTCAGCCTTCCAACTTTAGCTTGGGCTGCAAACCAAAAACCTTAATGTCTTCCTTTATTTTTCTTTGACCCCTGTCTCCCCACTAGTAAATCTGGCATGTTCTGCTTTCCAAATATATCCAGAATCTGCCTGCTTTTCACTTCCTGCATTTCCAGCCTAGTTCAAATCATTATTTCTTGCTGGGTTGTGACTAGTACCTTGTCTCCCTGCTCCCTCCTTTGCCCTCCATTGTCCAGTCTCTTTTCAACACAGCTGCTGGATTGTTTGTTTTTTAACTAAAAAGTAAACAAGACCATATAATTTTTCTGTCAACACTTTCCAACAACTCTCCATCTCAGGGTAAAAGCCAAAGTCCTAGTAGTGGTTCACAAGATGCTATATGATCATTCCGTCCTCTACCTTGTCTCATTGTCCAGCTCCTACTGCTCTTTCTCTGATTGCCCCACTCGAGCCATATGCGCTCACCTTGCTGTTTCTTAAGCCACACAAAGCACACTACGGTCTCATTAGCCTTTGTGTTTGTTCTTCCTTCTGCTTGGAGCACCCTGAAACGGCTGCATCGCTCATGCTTGCTCTCCTTTTGATCTTAAAATGTCATCCCAGTAAGACTTTTCCTGGCTACTCTCCACTCACTCCCCATTTGCTTTTCTTCCTGGCACTTAACCTAATAGGACATGTATTGCACTTAAATACATGTTTATTTCTCACCACCATGTAAGTTATACAAGCAGTGGAGATTTTTTTTTGTATGCTTTATTTTCATTGCTGTATCTCTAGTACCCAGTTCATATTAAGTGTTCAGAATGTCAATGTCCTCCCGCCTGAGACCACCAGGAACACACCTGCAGTTGAACAAATTTGGTTTTTGGCTTTATTGCAATGAGAGAAACTGTACACCAGGGGGAACCATGCAGCGGCTCTAGTAAGGGGGTGTTAGCAAGAACATAGAGCATTTAGGCTTGTGTTAGGAGATTTGGGGACACTTTCAAGGAAATGGGGCTTTGCACTGGATTGGATGCTGCCAGGAAGCAGAAATAATTGTCTTATTGGTTATCTTAATGCATTTATTCTGCACGGAAGGAAGAAGAATGTGAGGTTAAAACTGTAATTGGTAAAGAAGTCACTGTTTGAGGCTAGTTTGTTATGCTTCAAGAGATAACCAGAACACAATGAATTGAGGATGGCTTGCATCTCTCTGACTGACAGATTTAAATCCAAGGATCAACACATTGGAGCTTCACTGATATGTAAGTTGAAAACCACACTTGGCTAAGGCCTGTTCATTGACGTTACTTTCCAATCTCCTACAGAACCTTAAAAGTCCTTGGTTTAAGATCAGGTAGAAGGTGACTAGGTGGCTGATAAGGACGTTGGCAGTTCACACCTATTAGCAATTAGACTAAACAGCTTTCCATCACTTACTATATTATCAGAATAGAGGATTCATTTACAATTATCCTAATATTAAAAACATCTCCAGTGCCTCTAACTTAGTTCATAAGTTGTATTATACATACCATCTATTTACAAGAATATTTAAACCTGGAAACCAGTAAGTAAAATCTTTAGTAGGCTGCACATGAACATTACTACGCTTCTTAAACCTGAGAAGTGCAACATCATTGAAACAGATGTATATTAATAGTTTACTTATACATAATTTAACTTAGAAAGATTGAACTTATTTTTTGGCTTATAATTTTTTATCCTAAATTTGATAAACATAAAAGCCCTTGTGGGTCAATTAAAATATGGAGAATGTGAAATAAATTTAATTATTCTTATTAAACTTACCTTTTTTTGTACTGAGGTAAAATGCACATAACATAAAATTAATAATTTTAAAGTGTACAGTTTAGTGGTATTTAGTACTTCTACAGTGCGTTGAACCATCACTTCTATATTTATTCTCAAAACATTGTAATCACCCCAAAAGAAAATCCCCATTAAACAATCACACCCCGGACCCCCATCCCCTAGCAACTACTTTTTGTCTCTGGATTTACTATTCGGGATATTTCATATAAATGGAATCATAAAATATGTGATCTTTTGTGCCTGTCTTCTTTCACTTGGCATAATGTTTTTGAGGTTCATCTATCTTCTATCATGTATTACTATTTCATTCCTTTCTACAGCTGAGTAATACGCCGCACTGTTGTGATTATTGTAGCTTTGTACAAAGTTTTGAAATCAAGAACTCTGAGTTCTCCAACTTTGTTTTTTGCTTTCAAGTTTGTTTTGCTTATTCAGTGTCCCTCTCAATTCCATATGAATTTTAGGATCAGCTTTTCCATTTTGGCACAAAAGACCATTGGGATTTCAATATGGATTGCACTGAATCTGAAGATTGTTCTGGGTAGTATATCATATTAACAATATGTCTTTTAATCCATGTCTTTCCACTTACTTAGGTCTTCTTTGATTTCTTTCAACAATGCTTTGTAGTTTTCAGTGTATACCTCGAAATCTCCTTGGTTAAATTTATTCCTGAGGGAAAAAACAAACAAACAAACAAACAAATTTATTCCTAAGTATTTATTTTTTATTTATTTATATATTTTTTAACACTAAGTCTGTATAATGGCTTGTCTCATGGAGGAGAGCGCCGGAATAGGTTAGACTCTGTTGCTGTAGCAAGCTCAAGTTGTGCCAGACAATATTTATTATTTTTTATGTTATTGTAAATGAGATTGTTTTCCTAATTTCATTTTCAAACTGTTCATTACCAGTATATAGAAATACAACTGATTTTTGTGTGTTCATTACACGTCTTTTATTATGTTGAGAAAGTTCCCTACTATTCCTACATTGATGAGTTTCTTTTTTATAATGAAAGGGTGCTGGATTTTGTCAAATGATTTTTTTTTTGCACCAATTGAGATGATCATGAGTCTTTTCTTCATTCTATCAACATAGTGTATTATATTAATTTTTGTATTTGGACCACCCTTGCATTCTTAGGATAAATCCCACTTAGTCATGATGTATAATCCTCTCAATATGATGCTAGATTTGGTTTGCTAGTATTCTGTTAAGGATTTTTGCAACAATATCCATTAACAATATTGATATAAAGTCTCTTCTTGTGATAGCCTTCCTTTTTTTTTTTTTAGTTGTTACTTCGTTGTCATTCCAGGAAAGTCAAAGATTGTTTATGAAAAAAAATGCATTATTCTGACTTTGAAACCTATATTTGGGAAGACAAAATTAAGAAGTATAATCAGAGTATACAAGATATGAAAATGTCATAATTATCTAAGGGCATAAACCGTTACAGTCACTATTTTGGAAACACAGCAATAAGTAACAATGTCAATAAGTGTAGATCTAACAGCCCAGTGTGGAAAAGCATGGTATGGTCATATACAGAATACTGTGGGAGTCCAGAGCAGGAGCAGCCAAATTAGACCAAGGACCAAGGAAGACAGAAGACTTGGTGCTTTGGCTGAGTCATTGAAAGCAAAACCCAGCTGGGGAGAGAAGATATGTATACAATTATAAATAACATAGGCTAGTAATGTAAGTGCTAAATAATGCATTGAAGTCGGTAAGTGACACAGGAAGTAACTTCTTACATGCATTAAAATGGTTGGGAAAGAAAAGAAAGTAGAAAAGAAGGTGGTTTATAAAGTTCAGGTAGAATTGAGATAGACAAGGGTGTGGGAAGAATTGGAGTTTCAGGTGAAGGCATAATTTGGGAGATGATATGTAGAAATTTTGGTGGCTGTGGATCATGGAAGGGAATAATGTTGATGATACATTTAGGAAGACATGTTCAAACTCCGACCAAGTTAAGGTTGAAGTTTAGGCTACGTAGATCATATAAACAAAAGAATGAATAATAGGGGAAAGAGAGGAGTGTGCAGACAGAAATACATATTGGCCTGAGAGGAAGAGACTAGAAAATTACTTGAGGTATCTCCAAACCTCAAGTTGTAGTGACATTAGATATAGGGAAGATCAACCAAACTTGTAACCAAACAAGTAAATAAATAAACATATTTGATGCCTACTTGGTGCAGAGTTCTTGAACAGTACTTGTCAAAACATGGTTTAGGAATTCTTGTGGTTTCTTATGTGTCTTTCTGGCAGTTTCCTGTATTAGTATTTAGAATGTGACACTAACTATGTTTCCTCTGTGAATATCATAGACAAGTACGATGTCAAAATGTGCTGGATTCATTGAGACTATTTTTTAATTACGTAAGTGATGCATGACTATGTTCTTGTAAAAAAAAATGGAAACAATATAGCCACAGCTTAAGGACTCCAATTCTAATCCCCTCTCTGACACCACTACTGATGTACTTATATTCTAGACCTTTTGCCATACATTTACATACTTAAGAATTCATAAAATTTTATAAAATATACTTTTAGCCCTGGCTGGCGTAGCTCAGTGGATTGAGCTCGGGCTGCGAACCAGGCATCGCAGGTTCGATTCCCAGTCAGGGCACATGCCTAGGTTGCAGGCCATGTCCCCCAGCAACCGCACATTGATGTTTCTCTCTCTCTCTCTCTCCCTCCCTCTCCCTTCCCTCTCTAAAAATAAAAATAAATAAAATCTTAACAAAAAAATATATATACTTTTATAAAACAAATGTTATACCATACTTTTCTTTCTGCAATTAAAAAAAAACCCCTACCCACCACTGGATTTATTTCTCTTTTAAGCTCTTCATAAGTACCACAATTAATTCAGTCATTTACCTGCTCTGAATGCCCCAACTCTTCACTGTGACTGAGCTGGACAGAACTAGCACATAAAGGGCTCCTTGTGCAACCATGCTGGTGTTTCCCTAGCATCGACAGCAATTAATGAAATTGCAGGGTCACAGGAAGGTGTATTTTAGAACATATCATTCCAAGTAATCTTTAAAATTCCTATACCAATTTACACGCCTATGCAGAGATTTTTAACCACTCCTTTCTCGGCACTGAAAGTTCTCCTTTACAGAGAGCTCCAGGTCAGGCAAACCCGCCCCGCCGGCCGGCCAAGACTCAGACAGCACGCCGGGGCCCACCCCCCAGCGCCGGATTCGCCCCTCCGGCGCCTCTCGGAGGTCGCGCCTCTCGGCCTCGCCTCTTCCGAGGGTGGGCCGTGACGTCACTGCCGGCCGGACGCCATCTTGCTGGTTTGCGGCGGGGCTCGGATGTAGAGGCGGCGGTGGCGAGGGCGTGAGGAAGGGTGGGGTGAGGGGGCGAGGCCGCAGCTAGTGCGGCGAGACTCTCCTCCCCTCTGCCCCACAGCGTGGGCCGGCGTGAACGCGTGTCGGAGGCATGTCCGCCTTCTCTGAGGCGGCGCTGGAGAAGAAGCTGTCGGAGTTGAGCAACTCGCAGCAGAGCGTGCAGACCTTGTCCCTGTGGCTCATCCACCACCGCAAGCACTCGCGCCCTATCGTGACCGTGTGGGAGCGGGAGCTGCGTAAAGGTGAGTCGCCCGGGACCCCCAGCCCACCTCCTCGGAAGCCCCACTCCCCCAGCGCCCCCGGCTCCCGGCCGCCTGCCACTCCCCTCCCCGGTCCCTCCGGCTGCCTGGCCCCGGCGCCCCGGGGGCTTGGCGGAGCAGCGTGCACTGCGCTTCCCGCAGAGTCGGCACTTTGTAGGTGTTGCTGAATAAAGGAGCGAAGGGTTGAAAAAGAGCTATTGATTCAACACAGAAATAGTAACCAGGGGCTGAGGACTCCGCACCTAATCAGGGCCAGAAATTCAGGCAGTCAGGGTTTTTTTCTTTTTTTCAATCTGCACATCAATGATGGAGGCTGGGCAAGGAGAAAGGTAGGGAAGTGTGGAAAGGAAAAGATTGGTGTGGGGTTGGGCGTCACTGCCATCATTTCTGTAACACATCAGCTCAGTCTTGTAAAATCAGTAAAGGAATCGGAGTTTTAGAACTGGGGAGTCTGCAATAAGATGTGTAATGCAATGGGAAGACTCCTGAGGTTGTATACTTGGAAGACTTGGACTGAGCAAATTCCTTAATTCCGGTGTTGCAGTTTGCCTCACCTGATTATGAGGGAATTGGATTAAGTGATCTAAGGTCCTTTCTTGATCTGCTTATATGTGAGTCTGGGGCAGTGCCTTTGGTTTGCAGGACCTTCCACGGTGCTTCTTCTGTAAGCAAAGTTAACTTCTGAGCAGTAGTCTGCTGTCACTAAATGATTCGGAATCATTCCCTTCTGCACCTTTATCTGTAAGAACTGATTGCATGTTAGTGAGACTGAAAATCTTAAAAATTCATTTGCTCAGTCTGGGTTTGTACCTTCTTAATTCATTGGGTAGAGAGAGTGGGCACTCTTCATTGCTGTTTCAGACATTCTGATGTAGGGAAAAGATGGTTATTTATTAGTTATGGGGTTTAATAAACCGTTACTAATCAAAACATGCCTGTTCACGGCCCATATGAAAGCTGTGTGATGTATTAACATGACAGCCGGTGTAGCATTGGCTGTATAGACTGGAGACAGTATTCTTCTCTTGTGTGATTGCTTGTGGTTAATTCAGTAGAAGAAATGGATTTAGGGCTCCATTTTTTAGTTCATATATATGTGTATGTGTATTGGCTCTCAAGGAGGAATTTATCTTCTGTGAGTGGCCAGAAAGGTTTGAGAAATCCAGATGTAAAGGTCTGAAAAATAGCTGTGAACTTGGAGAAGGCAGGAATTAATTACCTTCGCTTTCATACCTTACTAGATTTCAAAATCAGCAACAGGCTTATCCGCTTTGGGGGGTGGGGGAGTAGAGCATTTAGAAACATATAATCAATAAGGAATTGATACCAGACTATTTTGAGAACTACTACAAATCAGCAGAAAAGTGGTGTCAACAGGAAAATGGCAGTGCTGTTGGCATTTCACATGATAGGAAACTTGAAAGGCCAATAAGTGATACTCAATCCAATCAAAAAAAATAAAGCAGTGAGGTACCACTTTATATTCTTTAGCTTGCAAAATTTAAAAGTATGACAATACCAGGAGTTGGTGAGGATGAGGAGACACAGAAACTTTTACACTGCTGGTTGGAATGTAAAAAGATCAGCTTAATAACCGGAATGAAATTGAAGGTAATATATCCTTTGACCCAGCAGTTTATTTGTTTTCTTTCTAGGAATAATATCCTAGAAGTCAGTACTTGTGCTCAAGGAATTATGTTTATTGCAGTCTGTTAATAACAAAATTAGTTAAAAGTATGGACAAATATACATATTGTGATATTCATACAATGTAGTATTGTCCAGCAATTTTCATGAATGAATTAGAGCTAACATGAAACATGATGGTTTAAAAAGCAACAATAAACAAACAAAATGTTGAGCTGAGAAAGCAAAGTGCAGACCAGTATGCCACTTAGTAGTTTGAAACATGCAAAAAAAACCCCAAAACTATTGTTTTCAGATATCTGTAGTTTCAGGTACATGCATACTAAGGATTAACACTATATTCTAAGATAGTGGTGTTGACAGAAACATACAAACCTGTACAGAATTTTTTTTTAAGATTTTTATTTATTTACTTTTTATAGAGAGAGGGGAAAGTATGGACAGAGAGAAGTAGAGAAACATCAATGTGCAAAAGATATATCTATCGATCAGTTGCCTTTCGCCCACCAACCAGGGACCTGGCCCTCCGACCCAGGCATGTGCCCTGACTGGGAATTAAACTGGTGACCTTTCAGTTTGCAGACCGGTGCTCAATCTACTGAGTCACACCAGCCAGGGCCTTGTAGAGAATTTTTATTAGAGTTTATTTTAGGCAAATTGACGACATAGGCCAGAGAGCAAGATCTAAAATGCTCTGGGGAATAACAGTTTTACAGCTTTCGTGCATTTGAAATTCAGGAGGGGAAGACAAGGCAGGAATTGGATTACAGGATAGTTAAGAAGATTATGTGTTCTCTTGAGAATACCCTTTCAGGGGTATTCTGATATTTCAAAGGTTTGTTAATTTAGATGCATTAATTGCAGTGGGCAGGGCTGGTTTAAAAGGCTTCCACTAAAGAAGGCCTGGGGCAGGATTACCCACCATGACCTGCCCAGTTAGGAATTTATGATGAGATCACCCTGTGAGGTTACTTTCCATAGAACCCCTTTTATTTGTCCATAGTGGTTAGTTACCATAAGGGAAAGAAGGAATGAAAATGAATTTGTGTTATCTTATATTTCATATAATTAAAAAAATTTATACAAATGTTGGAAATGGTAAGCTATGTTATTTCTTATCTGTGTTTGGGGATGTTTTCATTGTGTATAAATGCTCATAATTAGAAAAGTTAAACACATGTAAATAGATGCTTTAGAAGGAGAATGATGTTGGGTGATGCTGGTAGTGATGGTGATAGGGGCGGGGAAGGTCGTGATGCTGCGTGTGCAGTTCTGAGGTTCTGGGATTATCTGCCAAGGGCTTCCTTTCTTGATTCATGACTATGTCTTTGTGGGCATAGCCTTTTCATCCTCACCCCTCTCTCCAGTCTTGCCAATCATTTTAGGATTCTCCATCTCCTGTAGCTTAATGGTAATGACAGGAATTTACTGAGTACAGGACGTTGTTTTAGTCATCTTAATGTGATATCTTGAATGCTCACATTATGTCTGCAAAATAAGTATTTAAGAAAGGAATAGATCAAATTTGAAATAAAGAAATCAAGAAACTAAGGAAAATTGGTTGAACATTTTCTATTAAGTTAGACACTCTTTAGTTTCTTGAAGTGTTCAAAGAAGAGAAAAATGCGATGTTGGTAGGAAAAATTACTGTTTAAAATATAAGAATGAGTATGTAAAATATGTCAAATATGGTACTCCTTCAATTATGAAGATTTTCCCTTTTTTTCTGCCTGCTCTATCTTTGTCTCCTGAAAGAATTTCTTTTTGGAGGGATATACCCAAGGCTTTTATGAAGACCAAGTAGCTGTATTTTCCCTGACAAATGCAGTAGAGTGTAATCAGAATTGTAAGTGACCATTTTGTTGTTATGTAATGGCTTTATTGAGATATAATGATCATACCTCACAATTCACCCTTTTAAAATATACAGCTTAGTGGTTGTAAAACCATCACCACAATCAATTTTAGAACATTTTCATCATCAAAAAGAAAACTCGTGCCTTTTAGCCATCATCCCTCAACCTCTCCCCCCAACTTCCCTAGCCTTAGGCAACCACTAGTTTACCTTATTTTATGATGTATAATGTGCACCCGTAGTTTTGGCCCAAACTTTCAGGAAAAAAAATCTTTAGTTTTAATTTTTTTAATTCAGTTTTTATTTATTTGTATTAAGAAACAAAACCAATTATCATATTCCGGGGTATTGTTTTGCATACAGATTTCATTATTGCTTTCTAGAGTTACACTTTTAATGAATAAGAATAAATTAAAAACGTTTATATAGTTACAGAATTAGTACTGCCCATGTATAATGCACATCCTTATTTTCCCTAAAAATTTGGGCCATAGTGCACATTACACATGACAATATATGGTACTTTGTCTCTATAGATTTGCCTGTTCTTAGCATTTCATTAAATGGAATCACACTATGTGTGGTCTTTTGTGCCTAGTTTCCTTTGGTTGACATGTTTTCCAGGTTCACCCATGTCGTAGCATGTATCAGTACTTCATTCCTTTTTATGGCGTTATAGTAACCCATTGTATGAATTTTTCCTATTATCAGTTGATAGACATTGGATTGTTTTCACTTCTAAGATGTTAAAAATAATGTTGTTACGAGCATTTGCATACAGGCTATTGTGTGGATTTGGTTTCATTTTACTTAGGAGTAGAAGAATTAGGTCATCATGTAGGAACCTACACACAACCTTTTGAGGAACTGCCAGACTATTTTCCACAGTGACTTCATCATTATACATTCCTAGTAATGGCTCATGAGGATGCAATTTCTCCACATCTCTGCCAACACTTGTTATTATCTCTTTTGTTATTATAGTCCCCCCACTTGGATATAAAGTGGTATCTTGTGATTTTGATTTGCCTTTCCATGATGATTAAAGATTTTGAGCATATTTTCATGTGCTTATTGGCCTTTTGTATACATTCTTTTATAAGTGTTCTTTAAGTATTCTACGTACAAGTCACTTGTTGCATCTGTGACTTACAAAGATTTTCTCCCATTCAGTAAGTTGTCATTTCACTTCAGAGCAGCTGTCCCCAACCTTTTTGGCACAAGGGACCTGTTTCATGGAAGACAATTTTTCCTCGGCTGGGGTTGGGGGGTGGTTTTGGGATGATTCAGGTACATTACATTTATTGTACAGTTCCTTTTTATTATTATTACATTGTAATAGATAGTGAAATAATTATACAACTTAAACCCATGCTAGGGTTAGCATGTAGGCTTACCAAAACTGTGACTGAGACAAGTGCGTAGTGCAGGAAAGAGGCGCAGATGGAAGTGGTAAATAAAATAATAAGTGGGCTGCAAGCAGACTGAAGTGTCAGATTATGACAAAGCCAGCCACCATGGCAGGAGTACAATCGAAGTACATCAGCTCACCTGCCATTGTGAAATCTGCAGGCAATGGATTTATTATGGTCTCTGTGCATCAAACCTCTCTGCGAATGGTCATCTGTGTGTGCAGCCGCTCCCCAGCACCAGCACCACGGCCTCAGCTCCACCTCAGATCACTAGGCAGTAGATTCTCATAAGGAGCATGCACCCTAGGTCCCTCGCATGCACAGTTCACAGCAGGGTTCCCACTCCCGTGAGACTCTAGTGCTGCTGCTGGTCTGACAGGAGGCAGAGCTCAGGAGGTGATGTGAGCGATGGGGAGCGGCTGTAAATACAGATGAAGCTTCGATTGCTTGCTGTCTGGTCCTTAGCCTGAGGGTGTCAGGCATTGGATATTGCACTGATAAAACGAAGTGTTTATGTCATATATTTCAATAAAAAAAATAACAAAAGCAGGTTTGTTCCTGCCTTTATAGAACTTACAGTCTTATGGGGAGGGCAAAAAACAAACAAGAAATTTTTCATTAAGCCCATTTAAGGAGGAAAACCATAAGTAGTTAAGATGATGAGGGGAAATTATCTCTGTAGGCTGAGTTTTGATTTAAACACACACACACACACACACCTTTCTGACCCAGCTATTCCATAAGGAAAGGGGTCATTCAGCCACTGGGAATATATGAAGATGCTGAGGTGAAAAAAATAGTTGGGAATGCAAAGAGCCAAACTTGGGAATGTTCAGCCTTTGAATGTTTGTTACTGTTTTTCTCCCAATTGGCAACTAAATGTTAGATTATTTAAGGTGAGATTTTCTTTGTATTGTAATCATTTGTTAAAATCAGCACTTTGTTTTCAATAACACCATATTAGACATCTTCACAGAACTGATTATCACTTTTTAAAATAGGTTTTTAGAGCAAGAGGGGGAGGGAGATAGAAAAATATCGATTTTTGTTCCACTTGTTTATGCATTCATTAGTTGAATCTTGTATGTGACCTTACCAGGGATGGAACCCACAGCCTTGATGTATGGAGTCAACAGTTTAACCAACTGAGCTATACAGCCAGGGCCTTAATTATCACTTACAGTATATTACTGGTAGGGGGGTTATGGGTTGGTTAGCAGTAGAGAGTGGGCCCCTTCAGGTAGTGGTTTTCCTTTTTCAGTTTTTAGTCTCCATACCCCAGTGTATTGCCTTTGGTGAAGTTCTTAAATATGTTGAATTAACATTTATATCAATGAATATGGTTTGAGGTTTGTAAGAGGTACTGAAATAATTACTGTGCATTCTTAACTGCTCTAGTTTATTTGGTTTTTAAAAAAACAAAAAAGGCAAAGAACACTTTTTATATGTTTTAAAGACATAGCAGTATAAATCTTTAAAATGAAGGGATTCTATTCTGAATTGACACTTCATTGGCTTTTATACTGTCTGATACTGTTACTTGCTTCTCTTCTAGAGTTAGAATTCAACAGGTAGATGGAGTTTATATTTCGTCAGTTCTTAAACCTGAAAGTGTTTGGTGTTCTCAAACTGCATGACTCTCATGAACGCCCATGTGGTCATCGCCCAGCTTCAACTCTCTGTTAACAACTAAACAAAAGTTAATTTCTTAAAATATCATTAAGCATCCAGCCAGTATATGTTTACTTATTGTCTCACTTAGTCATTTGTTTGTATCAGGATCCAAGCACAGTCCATTTATTGCACGTGATGATCGTATTCCTCAAGTCCCATGACATTCACGGACACCCTCTCTCTCATTTTAAATTTATTCTTTGAAAAAACAGATTGGTTGTTCCACAGGAATTCTCAGTCTAGAGCAGGGATTCTTAGACTGTATGATTTAACGAGTTTTACTCTCTTACAAATTATTGAGGACCCCAAATCTTTTATTTATGTGAGTTATGTCTATCTGTAGTTACATTAGAAATTAAGATGTTTAAAAATATTTACTTATTTTAAATTTACAATACTGAATTGATTTTATGTTAACAAAATTATATTTTTAGTGAAAAATAACTTTTTTTTTAAAGATTTTATTTATTTATTTTTTAGAGAGGGAAGGGAGGGAGAAAGAGAGAGAGAAACATCAATGTGCGGTTGCTGGGGGACATGGCCTGCAACCTAGGCATGTGCCCTGACTGGGAATCAAACCTGCGATGCCTGGTTCGCAGCCCGCGCTTAATCCACTGAGCTACACCAGCCAGGGCGAAAATAACTTTTCTAAAAACTATTAGAGAAATGAGTGATTTTGTGTTAACATTTTGCAAATTTTTATGTGTCTTAGTTGAAGAGAGCTGGATTGTTATGTCTCCCTTTAAATTGTCTTGCTGTGTTATATATCACATGACCTCACTGGACACATGTGAGAGAATGAGAGTGTTGTGAAAATAGTTCTGATTTCATGGACCCTGTGAAAGGGTCTTGAGGACCCTAGGGATCCACAGACCCTATGGTTGAAAACTAGGCCGTTTCCTATAAATGGGTAGATCAAGAGGCTAGGACACATTACTGTGCCTGAAGTAGACATGTTTCTTCCAAAATATTAATTCCTACTCATTGTGAACTTAAACTGAATTGATATTTCTTTTTGGCCTATAATGTAATTTTCTCTAGGTTCTCTTACTACAACATAAAGTTTTTTTAAAAGTTAATGTTTTAATATTGGTTTTGCTACTGCAAAATTTAATTTAAGCAATTACCCTTACATTTCTAGTAAAAATAAAGGTATGCTCCTGCATTAAACAAACATAATTTGATAATCCATAATTTTACAGGTGTATTTTAGATAAAATGAATTTTTCAATTGAAATCTATAAGGAAGAGTTTCTATTGGTTTGCATTATTCAGCAAGTACTTACTGAGTTCCTGCTCTGTTGCTAGGATGGATGATTCAGTAGGTGAGAGACACAGCTGTCTTCACGGAGCTTACATATCAGTCAGGGAAATTGACTCTACTAAACTAGTAACTGCACAAGGATACACAGGAGAAATATAACTAGGAAACTAACCATGTTAGGAATTAGGGAAGGCGTCTTTGATTTGAGATTTGAAGTATGAGTAAAATTTACTAGGATCTGTATAAAGTATATAGACATAGTTTTCACTCTTGCTTTAATTGTTCAGGTGTGGTCTTATGTAGAACAGATGTGTTTGACATTTTAAATATAACATTTCAGTTCATAACTCCTTTTTGGAATTAGGATAAACTTATTGTATGTTAATTTATGTTACTAAATATTCTAGTTATTTTATTAATGGTTTCAGCTGGTGATTTAAGAGACCCTATTGATAGAAGTGGTAGGTGTTAATATATCACAGCCTTTTTTTAAAGTTCATTATTACCCCCACCTATTTGAAATGGCTTCTTATCATATAAGTTTAGATATTTGCTGTATTTCTAGACTTACCATTCTGTTCCATTAGTCTATTTGTACCACTTTATTCTATATTATGTTTTCACATCTGGTAGGACATTTCCCCCCAACCCCTGTTTCTACCCTGCCCCGTGCAGATTGCTCTTTTTTTCCCCTTGTGTATTTTTATTTTGTTTTTCCATGTAAACTCTAGAATTGGCTTGTCAAAAATTAGTAATTTTGGAGTTACCACTTCAATTTACACATTAGCTTAAAGAGAACTCACATTTTTATGATGGCTGAGAATTGTTCAGTCTTATATTAAATGTATTTATTGTAACTATTATTTAAATAGTAGTTACAGTAAATATTTATTGTAATAAATAATGGCTTTCAAACTTGTTCAGATGTCAGTTCATGATACTTTGTAAAGCTCTGTAAAGACCCTGATGAAATGTACACTTAAGTCTAAAATAACTGTTTAACTTTGCATCTGTCTAGTACACGCTTAATAATGAAGTGTCAAAGGATTATGCTAAAGACTTAAAACTGAAAATACGCATTTTTCATTAATGTATTTAGTAATTTGATAATGTGATTTGCATTGGTGATTTTTTTTGTAATGGAATACTTTGGTTTTGCTTAAGGAGCATCATTTTGGTTCAAGAGCATGGTTTAAAACTTTAATCTATTTAACATTTTTTTTTGTCTATATCTTTAGTATTTACATAAATCATATGTTCTATATTCTGTTTGATTGCTCTTTAAAACAAGTGAAATTTGAATAGTCAAGGACCATATTTTTGCTGCCTAATCAAAAATTTTACTTTTCTTAGTAGAGTATAAAGAAAAGTATATCAAGAAAATGAGTAATTTTCTTGAACAGTACTCAATGATGGTTAATATTATATATCAAATTGACTGAACTGTGAGGTGGCTAGATATTTGGTCAAACAGTATTCTGAGTATGTCTGTGAAGATGTTTCTGGCTGAGTTTTGAAGATTTTATTTATTTTCAGAGGGAGGGGAGAGAGAAAGAGAGGGAGAGAAACAATCCTTTGTCTCTGGCAGGCCCCCAGCATACCCCCAACCAGGGACCTGGCCCCACAGCCCAGGTATATGCCCTGACAGGGAATCAAACCTGTGACCCTGTGCTTTGCAGGCTGGTGCTCAATCCACTTAGCCACGTCTGGCTGAGTTTTAGCATTTGAATCTATAGACTGAGTAAAGTACATTACCTTGCCTCTATTAGTTCAAGGCCTCAGTAGAACATAGAGGCTGACCCCCCTGTGAGTAAGAGGTAAGTCTTCTGCCTTTGGACTCAAACTGAATGTGTGTTTTTACTGGGTGTTGAGCCTGCTGATGGTCAGACTGGAACTACACTGTCAGCTCTCCTGGGTCTCCAGCTCGCTGACTGTAGATCTTGGGACTTGTCAGTGTCCATGATCACAAGAGCCAGTTCCTTATAGCATTATAATCTCTATATGTACACACAAACCTTACTGGTTCCGTTTCCCTGGAGACAGAACCCTGAGTAATATAGTACTTCATCTAGATTTACTATAGTTTAATTAGTAAATTAATATTTATTATAGAATTAATTCAATTTTAGAATTAAAAATGCAGTTGATATGCTATAACTAGCACATAAAAGATGCTTAATGCTTGAAGTAATTTCACTTTATGTATTTAGGGTTTGATGCTTTAGATATTACTTCTACCATCCATATTTTGATGGCTCAGTGATCCATCCTTTTTTTAGTCCTAGACTCTATCACTGAATTGTAGTTCTTGAGCACCTCAAATTCAGCTGTGCAAAGCAACTCTTTATGTTATCTTTACCCACTCCATGTCACTTCCATTACTCTTTCTATCTGCTAGTTCAGCGAAAGGCATTACTGTCTATCAGTTGCCTAAACTCAGAACTTCAGGATCATCTTGACCTCTAATACATACCTCACCTTCAGCTTTTTTATTGATATTTTCGCAGTATCTCCTTTCCCATCCATTGCCTAGGTCCTTATCTTTCACTATCACTCTTGTAGTAGCCTCTCATCTGATCTTGTGTCTAGTATCATTCTCCAACCAGGTATCCTCCTTACTAATGTTAAGATAGGCTCATCATGTGACCCAGGAATTCCACTATTAGGTGTATATTCAAAAGAACTGAAAGCAAGTATTCAAACAAATACTGTACAAGAATGGCCATAGCATTGCTATTCACAATACCCGAAAGGTGGAAACAGCCTCATTGTCCATCAACAAATGCGGTATATCTATGCAATAAAATATTATTCAACCATAAAGAGGAATGAAGTATTGATTCTTGCTATAATGTGGACAAAGCTCAAAAACATGCCAAGTGAAGAAATCAGACACAAAACATCACATATTGTATGATTTCATTACTAAGAAATATTCAGAATAGATTGATTCACAGAGGCAGAAAGTGGTTGCTAGGGACTGGGGGCAGGGAGGAATGGGGAATGAATGACTGTTACAGGTGATAGTTGTACACTTTTGATAGACGAATGCAGTAAATGCCCCTGAATTATACACTTTAACATGGTTAATTTTGTTATGTGAATTTCTGCCCGATAGAAAGGATATAAACACCTTGCACTTTCATCTGTTTGCTGTGTGTGTTATATACCTTTTCCCTTTCCGTATCTCTACTCTGTCTCCTAGCCTTCAAGCTCTGGTGCCAGCTCCTCTCTGCAGCTTTCCCTAGTCTCTCTGGAATTAATTGTTCATCAGTCCATAGTCCCTAATCCTGTTTTGGGGGATGATTTTTTTTCTTTTGAATTCCATTTAACATCTTAAATTTATAAAAATCTAATTTGAATTGATACCAACAGTAGCATGCAAAAAAATTCCTATATAGCTTTCTCCCCCCTTTCTGTTATTGTCACATTACATCTTTATATGTTATGTCCCGTTAACAGACTTATATTTGTTGTTTTATGCATTTGTCTTTTAAATCAGATAGGAAACAAAAAGGAGTCACAACCAAAACACAAGCTAATACTGGCTTTTATAGTTCCTTTTGTAGTTAGCTTTACTGGTATTTTTTATTTCTTTTTAGTTAATTAATTTGTTTATTTTTAGAGAGAAGGGAAGGAGAAGGAGAGGGAGAGAAATATCAGTGTAGATTGGCTGCTTCTTGTATGCACCCAATGGGGGACCTGGCCAGCAAGCCACGCATGTGCTTTGACTGGGAATGCAACCAGTGACCTTTTGGTTCGCAGGTGGCTGTTCAATCCACTGAGCCACGCCAGCCAGAACTTTTTTTTTTCATTGATTATGCTGTTACAGTTGTCCCATTTTCCCCCTTCACTACCCTCCACCCTGCCCACCCCCTCCCACCCATATTCCCCCCCTTTGGTTCATGTCCCTGTGTCATAAGTTCTTTAACTTCTACATTTCCCATACTGTTCTTACCCTCCCCCTGTCTATTTTCTACCTATTGTCTAAGCTACTTATTCTCTATATCTTTTCCCCCTCTCTCCTCCTCTCACTTCCCTGTTGCTAACCCTCCATGTGATCTCCATTTCTGTGGTTCGGTTCCTGTTCTAGTTGTTTGCTTAGTTTGCTTTTGTTTTAGGTGTGGTTGTTACTAACTGAATTTGAAGTCTTTTTTTTTACTGTTCATATTTTTAATCTTCATTTTCTTAGGTAAATCCCTTTAACATTTCATATAATAAGGGCTTGGTGATGATGAACTCCTTTAACTTGGCCTTATCTGAGAAGCACTTTATCTGCCCTTCCATTCTAAATGAAAGCTTTGCTGGATAGAGCAATCTGGGATGTAGGTCCTTGCCTTTCAGGACTTGGAATACTTCTTTCCAGCCCCTTCTTGCCTGCAAGGTCTCTTTTGAGAAATCAGCTGACATTCTGACGGGAACTCCTTTGTAGGTAACTGTCCCCTTATCTCTTGCTGCTTCTAGAATTCTCTCCTTCATTTTTACCTTGGCTAATGTAATTATGATGTGCCTTGGTGTGTTCCTCCTTGGGTCCAACCTCTTTGGGACTCTCTGAGCTTCCTGGATATCGTGGAAGTCTATTTCCCTTGCCAGACTGGAGAAGTTCTCCTTTATTATTTGTTCAAATAACTTTTCCACTTGTTTTTCCTCTTCTCCTTCTGGTACCCCTATAATTCGGATGTTGGGGCGTTTAAAGATGTCCTGGAGGTCCCTAAGCCTCTCCTCATTTTTTTTGAATTCTTGTTTCTTCATTCTTTTCTGTTTGGTTGTTCCTTTCTTCATTCTGGTCCACTCCATTGATTTGAGTCCAAGTTTTCTTCCCATCACTATTGGTTCCTTGTGCATTTTCCTTCATTTCTCTTATTGTAGCCTGCATTTGTTCATCTAATTTCTGACCAAAGTCAACCAATTCTGTGAACATCCTGATCACCAGTGCTTTGAACTGTGTATCTGTTAAATTGGCTATCTCTTGGTCACTTAAAAAAAATTGGTTCTGGGGCTTTCAATTCTGTTTGAGCCATCTTTTTTATTTTTTATTTTCCTTTGGTCTGGTTGCAGGTGTTACGGATGGGCAGCGAGCCTTAGGTGATCACCAGGGCGGGGCACCCCAGTTTGCTGGGTTGTGATGTTGTATGTGGGGGCGGGGTCTGAGAGGGAACAAGGGCACCTGCTCCGCTTTCTCTAGGACTTCAGTCCCCTTTGCTGCTTCCCACAAGCAAATTGGGCCCTTCTGGTGCTGGCTCCCGGGTGGGTGGGCTTGTGTACTTTCTTGGACTCTGTGGGTCTCCCTGAGGAGCCTCCTGTGAGGCCAAGAGAATCTCCTAGCCTCAGCTCCCACAGGTGTTTTCAGTCTGTGCTCTTAGACTTCGTTTCCCAGCGGCACTGGGTCCCTGGGTTGCGAGGTCTGTGTTGCTGCCCGTTTTCGCTTAGTTTGCCTGTGCGGGAATGTGTGGCTGTGGCGCACTGGGTCTGCTCGTTGCCTCCCTCGCCCAGGGTCTGCCCCCGGTCTGTCAACTGTCCCTGTACTTCTGGGGTCCGCCAACTCCCGTCTGCGCCCTGCGCACCCGTGCCTGCCAACCAGCGCTTTTTCCCACTGGGACCCTTGGACCCCTCTCCATTGGCCTCCGACTCCGCCCCCCCTTACTGGTCTGGATGTACAGTAGTCAGACTTCCATTCGGTTCATTTCTCTCTGTTCTGGTTGTTTCTTGTTTCTCAATTTTTGTTGTCCTTAGTTTTGGTTGCGTGGGGAGGCACAGTGTGACCACCTATGCTTCCATCTTGGCCAGAAGTCCTGCCAGCCAGAACTCTTTATTTCTTTATATGGCTTATAGTTACTATCTAACGTCCTTTCATTTCAGCCTGAAGGACTTCGTTTAGCATTTCTTGTAGGACAGGTCATCTAACAACAAACTCCTCAGCTTTTGCTTAGCTTGAAATGTCTTAATTTCTCCTTCATTATAGAAGGATAGTTTTGCTTTCTATACAATACTAAGTGGACAGGTTGTTTTTTTCTTTCAGTGGTTCAAGTATGGTATCTCATTGCCTTCTGCCACTCACATTTCCGGTGAGAAATTGGTTGTTGATCTTATTGAGGCTGTCTTGTACATTACAAGTCACTTCTTAATGCTTTCAAAATCATGTCTTTTGATAGTTTGATTATAATTTATCTCTGCATGGGTTTCTGAGTTCATACCTGGAGTTCATTGAGCTTCTTGCATTTGTAGATTGATGTCTTTCCTTACGATATGGGGAGTTTTTGACACCCCCACCCCCCAGGTATTCTTTATGCATGCTCCTCTCTCTCCTCTTTCTGGAACTCTTAAAATGTGTATGTTTGTCAGCTTGCTGGTGTTCCACAGGTCCCTTTGGCTCTGTTCACTTTTCTTAATTCTTTTTATTTTTGCTCTCTCCAGCCTCCATATCAATGGTGTTGTCGTCAAATTTGATGATTCTCCTTACTCTGACATTCTCTATGGTGCTACCTCCCAAGTACTTTTAACTGCTAGTACTATAGCATTTATTATACTGTATTTTAATGGTTCTGCACCAAGCTTATTGAAAGACTGGGCCTATTCCTTTGTTCCCTGGAAGCAAACTCACATTAAATATAGATACTCAGTAAATGTATATTGAATGAGTTATTTGGTGAATGTTCAAAAATAGGTAGAATCTGAGACTTTCAGAGCAGAAAGAAGCATTACAGAGTATTTTGCTGTTTCTCCTAAAAATATGCCTGAACTAGGAACTTCTGATATCTTTTCCAAATAATGAAATGTAGTTATAAGCATTTCCTTATTGAGAAGGACTTTAGAATTTTCAGCTTTTTCTGTCAGTTTCCCTATTTATTCCCAGAGAAAGGTTTCTAAGTGTGGTCAGCAGATCCCCATTGGTGGGTCACCAAAACCATTTAGAGTTTGTATGGGTCCACAAGATAAAAATTATTTTCATAATAATACTAAGAGTAAGAGATTCCCTGCCCCTGCCTTTACTGTGTTGGCATACACTTTGATGGTGAAAAAGCAAAGGTGGGTAAAAACTGGTAGTGCCTAATCAAAGCAGAGGTAATAAACTGTACTATTAGTAATTGTATTTTTCTTTTTTTTATTTATTTAAATGAATGTTCAAGTACAGTTTTCACCCCCCTACTCCCATTCAAGTCCTCCCACCCCCCCTCCCTACCTCCCACCCAATCTATCCCTCCCACTCTACCTCCCTCCCTCCCTCCCGTTACCACCCTCCCCCTATCTTTTATCCATGTGTCCTTTAACTTTAATCCTATAAACCCCTCCCCCTCTCCCCCAAAA